>PVKA01001694.1:0-139862 GCA_004027165.1 Ctenomys sociabilis
TTCATGTATGCACCTTGTACAGTACCAAAACGTTATGAAAACAGTTTGCAATGTATTAATTCATTGAATGTGTATGGTTAAGGTGTCTTGAAACTGTCTGATTGACATTTCTATTTTAATAAAATAAAAATAAATGGAAAAAAAAGATAAAAAAAAAAAAGAAAGTAAGATAAACATATCCCAAAGTAAGAACTCTGACTTGGTTATACAAGGTTAGGCCCCTTAGCTAAATACACAAAGAAATTTCAGATACTGAATTAATTTACTGACATTGAAAAGATTGATATTTTCATATTTTATCATGTTCACCTTATTTTCCCTAATGCAAATAAGGCAAAAAAATAGAAAAACTGCTCTTTCCTTTCGGCCAGAAGTGCCATCTTCCAGTAACTTGCCAAAATGACTAACACAAAGGGCAAGAAGAGGGGAACCTGGTATATGTTTTCCAGGCCTTTTAGAAAACATGGGTGTGTTCCTTTGATCACATACATGCAAATCTACAAAAAGGATGATATTGTAGACATCAAGGGAATGGGTATTATGCAAAAATGAATTCCTCACAAATGTTACCATGGAAAAACAGGAAGAGTCTATAATGTTACCCAGCATGCTGTTGGCATTGTAAACAGCAAGTTAAGGGTAAGATACTCGCCAAGAGGATTAATGTGCATATTTAGCATATTAAACACTCAAAAAGTCGTGATAGCTTCCTGAACAATGTCAAGGAAAATGATCAGAAAAAGAAGGAAGCCAAAGAGAAAAGTACGTGAGTTCAACTGAAGTGCCATCTGCCCCTCCCGGAAAAACACACTCTGTGAGGACCAATGGAAAGGAACCTGAGTTGTTGGAACCGATTTCCTGTAAATTCATGGCATAAACTGGGGGTGTTGCTCTGCCATTCAGTACCTAATTGGCAGCTTAAGTGTTCTACGTCCTATGTACAAATAAAATCATCCTGTTTTTTTTTTTTTTTTTTTTTTTTTTTTTTTTTTTTTTTTTTTTTTTTTTTTTTTTTTTTTTTTTTTTTTTTGGTGGAACCGGGGATTGAACTCAGACCCTTGCACTTGCCAGGGAAGCGCTTATTCCACTGAGCCATCTCTCCGGCCCCAAAATCATCCTGTGTTGTAAGGGAGGTTTTCTTAGTTGAACAGGTATGTGGTGCTCTCTTCTTTATTTTTATTTTCTTTATTGATGAACAAATAGCAATGAGACAGTTTCAAATCAAATTAAGAGGACAGATTCAATAATTGATATATTACATATACTTTTTGTACTGGTTTGTTGTCATACAAGGTGCATACATGATATTATACTTACAAACACTATTACAGCAGATGTCTCTAATCAATGAATTAAGAGAATGTAGCTGTATACTTATCTTCTTTTTTTAAAGCTGAATAATACTACAGTTTCAATAAGTAATACTTTCTACCTTGTTATCTTCTTAGTGGCTGTCCATAGTACTAGAAGCCGACATAATATCCTGTCTAACCACTATCAGTGCAAATCTTGCTTCTCATAGAATTATGCAGAAATACTGCATATTTATCCTAACTGTACTATTTACACACACAGAATGGTTCTTCCCTTGTATCCCTTTTTTTGTCTAGACCTGTCAAAGACGGGCACTCCACTTTCATTCAACCAATTTAGGTGCCTGAACTCGGTGACACAATCCAACACAGTCCAGCATTCCACAATAATAGTGAGTTATCTGAAGAAGTTGTTAACTGTAGCCATTTACAGCTCAACTTATTATTATGGCCTTATTTTATATACCTCATTTTTATACTTTCTGGTGCATAATGGTTAAGACTGAGATAGAACAAGACCTATATAACAAAAAATGTAACTTTTGTATCTCATGAGGTCAGTCAAGTCCCCTCAGGGTTTATCCTGCAACCCTGAACCTCACTCTGTGAATCCTTTTTCAGTGTCAGCCATGTGGATGAGTCACGACCATTGCTTGACCAGTTTGCTCTCTGTGAAAGCCTGTGAGAAACTTTTCTCTCCATGTGACTCTCCTTAGACACACTGTAGATCATCAATCACATTCCTCTGTGGCTCCATAATCTCCTTGATCAGAAAATTTGGGGCATAACTGAGTTTCATGATGTTACAGTACAGGTTCTCCTATGTCCTGTGTCTTCACTGAACTTGAAAGGGTAGGGCCACAGCATCACAAGTAAAGAAACAACAGCAGAAAGGTAAAGAGGAACTTAAAGCAGAAATAATTTCTGAAATAAAAAAAAGAATTCTTTGAAATCATAGCATCTGAAGTAGAGAATCAATTCTGGAAATATATAGAGGAATTTGGAAAAAACTCTGCAGTAAAAGAACTAATAGCTACCTCTGAAAAGACATGGATAAAAAAAAATAGAGGAGGTCTGAAATATGACGGATTCTTGGAATGAGCAATACAGAAAAATAGAACACATGAACCAGAGTCAAAGAGATATAGAAGATCTAAAAATCTCAATCACGAGTCTACAAAACTGAGTGAAAGCAAAGACAGAGTCTCAGATGTGGAAGATTCTGATGCAGCTAGTGAAAAGGTGAGAAAGGATCTCTTAAAAAGAATGAAGATGCAGGAAAAAATAATCCATCACCTGCAAGATGATGCCAAGATGAACAATGTGAGATTAATTGGCATCAATGAGAATGAAGGAGTCTACACAAATGATATAAAAAGAATATGGGCAGAAGTAATCGCAGAAAACTTCCCAAATATGAGGAAACAATCGAACATTCAGGTAACTGAAGCATACAGAATGCCAAATAATTTCAACCCAAGTAAAAACACCCCGAGACATAAATAGTCAAGATCCCGGAAATCCAACACAAAAATAATATACTGAAAGGTGTTAGAGAAGAAGCAGATCACATTCAAAGGAAAACCCACCAAAATTACAGCTGACTCTCTACACAAACCATGAAGGCAAGGAGAGCATGGAGCAGAGTTCTTCAAGTCCTATATGAAAACAAATTCCAGCCCAGACTATTTATTTTTGAGACAGGGTCTCACTATGCAGTTCAGGCTGGCCTTAAGCTCACTTTGTAGCTCAGGCTGGTCTCGAACTCACAACAATCCTCCTGCCTCAGCCTCCTGAGTGCTGGGATTACAGGCCTGCGCCACCATGCCTGGCTCCAGCCCAGACTATTATACCCTGCAAAACTCTCTTTCAAGTTTGATGGAGAAGTAAAATACTTCCATGACAAAGAACAACTAAAGAATTTCACGATGACAAAGCCATCCCTACACAGGCTGATAAAAGATGTTCTAGAGAGAGACCACAATGACCAGAACTCCACAAATGAGAACAGAAGGAACCCACGAAACAGGGCAAACAATTAAATTAAATGTGTTTTTCTTTTTTTGCTAAAAGATATTGCGGAGGTATTGTGCATGTGTACATCCAAATATTCAAATATTTATAAAATATTTATATTTGCTTGAACATCTTGAAAATCAAGGGGGAAAATGTGTCAAAATAAGTAGAAGTAACTTCAGAAACAAATGTAAGTCCGTTTTACTTAAATGAACTGTTGAAAGCACCAAAAACAGAAAAAACAGAAGAATGAAGTGATTCTTACTCTATAGAAATTACAATCTATTACAATGCTGTTGGTTTATATACATATCAGTATATATAATTATATTATTATAAATATTAGTAAAGAACTATTGAAATGGTATAGGGACACTGTAAAAATTTATTATTCATGGATAAGAGGGTGGTCCAAGAAGGCCTCTATGAGACAGAGAAATTCAGAAGGTCTTGGGATAATGAAAAAGAAGTCTGTTTGGAAAAGGACAGAAAAGAGGGATTCCAGAGTTGGGTGATAAATAGCAAGTACAACAGCCTATAGTTAACAAAAACGCAATGTGTACTGGTTACACCAAGCTACTTGGTATCAGTAGCAAGAAAAACTGGAGAGTGTAATAGCTGTAAAAAGAAGATGCCGAAGATCACAGACCAGAGATTGAGATGTGGGATAGTCAGGAAGTTATTGCATTGTTCAAACAGGAGACAATACATATCTGAATCAATACAATACTGACAACTGACAAAATATAGTGGATGATTAGGGATAAGAGTGAGATGAAAGAAAATTTATAGTTTTCCGGTCACAGTTACTAGGTGACTGATATCAAGTGAGAAAGTAACTGTAGAACAAAGAACTAGTAGAAGGCTTCCAAAGAAAGGACACACATAGCTGTATTTGGAAACTATTGATTTGCCCGGATTATCCAGGGAGAAATTTATAGAGGGCAGTTGAGAACATAAAGTTAAAGGAAAGGCTTATCATTGTATATAAGAGTGAGATATCAACAACTACTACTTATACCATATGCCATGCATGCTGTTAAGAACTTTTCATAGAATCTCTCACTATTTATCATCATAATCAATATAATATTAGCTTAATTGTATAGATTAGAAAATTGTTAATGCTTGTATCTAAATGTCCCCCTCCCCCCCAAAAAATACCTCATGCTCTCATAGGCGAGGCCTTGAGTGACTGGATCAAGAAAGTGTGACACTTGTCTGTGTGGAATGGTCCACTCAGGAGTTTACAGCTAAAGGTGATGCAGGAGGTGGGTTGTAGTCTGGGCACATCTACCTCCTGCCTCCTTTCTGGTTTGTCTCTCCTTCCCAGCACTATGAGCTGTTTCTCTTCTACCGTGCCTCCCTGCCTGAAGCCAACTAACTATGGACTGAAATCTCTACAAACTTCAAGCCAAAATAAATCTTTCCTCTGTAGAGTTGTGGGTATTCGATATTCTGCCTTAGCGATGAGAAAGTAACTAAGATAGGATAACACCTGGAGCATAATTAAACAGAAGATTAAAGTCTAAACTCTCATTCTTTACACTTTATAGGAAACATGAGTGAACTGGAGGTAACTGAAGCCAATGCTGCAAATTATAAACTCTTGAGGGGACAAAACAATAGAACCAAGGAACATATTCCCAAGGGATTGCTAGACCATCACCACAGAAAAGACTGCAGTAAGAAAAGAGCTAAAGATAACTTTTTAGAGCACAATAACAATAAATATCTTGTGCAAACACATGTATGGAGACCAAATGTCTAGCATGTATGTCCCAGACAGGCATGCAGGGTTCCTCCCATCCCACTGAAGGTGGGCCCAAGAAAAAAACAATATTCTCACTTTTTAATAAGAGTTGCACATTTTCATTTTGTCATCCTGTATTTTCTATATATTTCCATTGGGTTTATATATCAGAAACTGGCCCAATCAAAATATTTAGTAGAGAAACAACATTTTTGGACCTGGCTTCTGACCTTTGCCTTTTCTTCTAGAGTTCATGAATGTACTATAACTAGTACTAGCATTATCACAATTGTCAAAATCTCTGCATAATCCAGTCTTTGCAAACTGAAACTAATAAGTATGGCAGTCTGGGAGTATGAAATTATATTTTAAATCATATCGTTAAAGGGATGTGTTCTGTTAATATGCCATTAAAACATTGTTTTCCAAATATTACATTATCCTCTAATAGTATTGTTCAAGTCATTAATCACAATTCTGCATCTATAGGGGAGTATTTGGGCTCAGAATCTGCTGTCTTCATTAATAAAGTATTTGCAGTGATACTTTTGTGGAGTTCTGCTAATCTTTTCCCATTCAGAGCTGTTTTAAGGCTCTCCATAACTAGTTAAACTTGCTTCTAAATTAAACTAATTTAAAATAAATAAGTGAAAAACCAAACCCAGAAATATTCCTTTTACTATTACTCATTTTAGTTGCAACAGGGTTGCAACACTTATACTGTAACACATAACAAAAATGCAATTAGTTAATAACTAAATTGGGGCATATCCAAACTGGCTGCTTCTCGAGTCTTCAAAGAATGAAAGCTCTCCTTCAAGTAAGCCTGGGAAGCACCAAAAAAATTCTTCCCCATATTCATATAACAAATTAGCAGGCTAGTCTTGTGGTTAAGAGATAAGCATTTCTTCTTTCTTTTTTTTTTCTTTTTCTTTTTTTCTACTCCTATTAATTGTGTAGAATCTAGTAAGCATTAATATCACTGTTTCCTAAAAAACACTATGGATGCACTGGGCTGAATTTTAATATTTATAACAACAAACAAATAATGAAATTTTTATTAGTAAAACCATTCCAAAGTCAATTTTTTATGTTAACAAATATTCTTCTACCCAAATATGGCATATAAATTGTTTATTAAATACTTGTGGTAGAAGGTAATCCAACTGTTTGCTTAGTAAAGGATGGAAAAGATTTAACTGCATAATTTAAATGTCTATTCATTAATGCACCCAAAAGCAATTTACTTTGTTTTACAATTGTTCATATAAGCATATTCAGCAGGCAATAATGCAACCTTAGGTCTTTTAACCAAAAAACACTTAACATAAAGACAAAGAATGCAAAAGAAATAACCATTTACAACCAATTACCAGCTCAGTGCAGGACAGTAGAAAATAGGTTTTGAATCATAATCATAGTAATCAGTTTCTAGGTCTAAAGAAGTAAAGTAGATGATCTGGAAAATTGCTTTAGGAAAAAAATCTGAAAATAAGAGAACAGTGGATGTAACTGTTTATGCAAGATGGTAAAATCAAATAGTGAAACACTAGGGGAATTTTTCAAATTAGGTAAGAAACAAAAGATTCGTATGTCACAGAGAGTATGCAAGCTAGTAGTAATGTTCATTTGTAACCAGTCCCAATGATGGTTCAACTTATTATACCCATGTAATAACGTTTTGTTAATTAATAAATTACACAAATATACTGAGTCTGGATGATAAGAGAAAGGGTCAGCAGATCCCTCAGAACACCTGAAAACGAAATGAATTTTCTTGTCTCCCTTCTCCTGTTGCTATTGAAAGCAACTCCTTATTTCAGCAAGGGCTGAAAAGACCAGGGGCAACTCCTTATTTCCTTCTAGCAGCCTAGCCAAATAGTATGGTACAATTATCAATCACTCTTTTGCTCACTTTCCAATTCTAATTCATTAGGTAATGCTTTAGTTCAACTTTGCTAAGATTTATCTTTTCATTTGTTTTAAAAAAATTTGCAGTTAATTATTGCAGGAAATTTATGATAGCTAATTTAAAATCCTCACTAGATAATTCCAACATCTGATTCAATTAGGTATTGGATTCAGCAAAATGCCTTCCCTAATTCAAATTGTGGTTTTCTTGGAACTTGGTATGACAGATAAGTGGTTTTTGCTCGTGGTTATTTTTGATACTTATGACCATAGCACCTTCTACATTAGCAGGTAGTCATTCTGTGTAGCTTTACTGTGTAGATTCTTTACTATATTTGTGGGCTCTAGTTCCAATGGCAGTTTAGTTTTCTGAGCCCTCACAAGACTATTTTGATGTGCTTCGTTGTACTGGTGCTGCTGGGATCCAATTCAATCTCTACTAATGTCATTTGCAGGGAAAAAACATATTTTTCATGGTTACTTGCTATCTGCTACAGAGAAACTTTAAAGGAGAGGTCTTAGAAGCTTTGGACTTGGGTCTCCTCAAGCCATGGGTGAGAAGGCTGGGGGACACATGACTGCTACCTACAGACCAGACTACCTGTTGTGTCCAGTAGAGAGCAGAAGCAGGTATAACATAGGCTTTCTTGTTGTCAGACCAGACCAAAATAACCTGGCTTGTGACACTGAGGCTGACATAGCCATGTTTTCAATGCTACTGCAGATTAGATTTTCTGTAGGTGCACCAGCTATCGAGGAACTATGGAAAAGACTAGGGGCAATTCTGCTCCTGCAGCAGATCAGGATATCCACTGGACCCCAATGTGGAACAGTGCAGATAAGCACTACCAAGTGGGCCTCAATAGGCTTTTCTTTCCTTATCCTTTTGCCAGAGGAAGTAAGCTCTCATTTTTGTTTTCTACCCAATGTAGGGGTAGAAAAGAAGTAAAAAAAGCAATCCCAGTGACTACTTTCTCATTGCTGTCATCAATCTCAAACACTGAGGCTCCTAACCCCTCCACCTTCAGAATTTCAACTTTTAGAATGCTTTTATGGCTGTCAGTTGAATAATTTCCAGGGCATAGAGGAGAGGGCTGAAGAAGTGTGTCTGTTCAATCTTGTTCTGGAAATGGAAATCTGCATTTCATTTAGGCTAACATTTGGATTGCATTCTATTCAAAATTAGGAAAAGTTGCAGTTCTTTTGAAACCAATGCATCCTGTTAAAATATTAGCCATTAAATTTATCTGGGCCACAATGCAGTTTTCCATAAGTCCTGGCTCACAATTTGAGGGCATCGAGCAGGAAACTGATCTTATATTGTGTCATTTGAAGAATACCAAACTACCCAAAGCACACAAGACTAAGGATTCCTTTCTGTTGTTGCCATAGGCATATGCATAAATGTACATGTGCACTTATATATACATGCTCACCCTCAAACATCCTTGCACTGAGAAAAAAGACTAAAATGTCACTGTTAATTAGCATATATCAGTCATGGCACACTGTTGGCAAATACTTTTAATAGCAATATCACCATGAAGGCTTTGCAAGCGGTGAGAAAAGTTAATAAAAGCACTCTACAAATACAAGGTTATGAGTAACTGAGGATCAGTTCTTAATAAAAGACCTACTGGTTGTCTAAAGTGTTTCTTTGAAGCAACAATTTTCACGCACCCATCCTATATCAATGGCATACAGAACTATGTTAAACACCATGCTAGTAGAAACTCAGTAAGTGCTTTAGGGTGACCAAATGGAGAGATAAATCCATTTCAAGATGTACAAATGTAGATGTCATCTTGAAGACATATCAGTGTAATTATATTTTGGTTTAATTTAAGGTTATAGTCATCATGGGGGAATTTTCACTTACTGTGTAAAAATTTAATCTGTTAATATCAATTATCGAAAGATAAAAGTTAAAAAATCATATATAACATGTTAACTATTTTAAAAAATACCTCTTAAAAATAAATTCTTTTGTTTTAATAGAGGTGTTGACTACTAATTCAAAATCCTTCCAGTGCTACCATAATCTAAATGCAAAAAAGCAAACATTGTAACTCTTAACACATAGCAACATCTGCTTCTAAATACTTTAAAACTTTAAAGTATGCATTGCATTGTAATCTTGAGGTATTTTACAAAATACACTTTGTAATGACAGAGAGCCAAACATAATTCCTGAAATCCAGAAAACTTTTTAGGTTTACAAAAATAGATGTGATAGTAATTAGTCCAGAATTCAAGTTTTCATCTGTGTTTGTTTCAATGGCTTGCTAAAAACATTCCTGTTTGTATGATCTGGCAAGTTTAGATCTGAGCTTCAATCGCATCAACAGTTTACACCACAAGATATAAGTAACTGGAAATAAATTATTTATATAATCTACATAATCATTTTTTTGTGTGAAATTACAGGGTTCCTAATTAAGGATGGATTGGAGATTGAGCAATTTTGAGCATAAATCAGTAAATATCCATCAAATAAATTCACAAAATTAGTAACACTTTGATCAATGACTAGTGATCTATTCATTGAAATCAAGACATATACAACCACCACGTGCTATCCTTTAAGTAAATCCTTTATTATGTCAACTACTAGAAAAAATACCAAGCATGAACAATGAAAAATAGACATAAAATAAGTGAGTTGAAATCATATAATAGAATAAGATGCTTTAACATATGGCTTTAAAAGGTAGCTCAATTGAATGAACACTAAACTTTTTAAATGAAAAAAACTTTGGTTCTATAGGTCAAAAATCTTTGCATGTTAATATTTTACAACAAACTTAAAATTTATTTTTGAAGGATGGCCAGACAGCTCAGTGGACCAAAGTGCCTTCCCAGGCAGATGCAAGGACCAGGTTTGATCCCCAGTGTGCTGTGCCAGCCCTGCTTCTGGGGCGGGCTGAATCTGTGATCAAGACTGGGCATTTTGGTGTGTGCCTGTAATCCTAGCACTTAAAAGCTAAAAACAAGAATCACTATGAGTTGGAACTGTGTAGCGAGACCCTGTACATATTGTACTAAATACATAAATAAACAAAATTTGTTTTTGGCATGCCCAGGTAACCTGGCAGTACAAACGCTATAGCTGCAAACATCACTTAATCTTATAAAGAAAAGTGTCTCTGAGAAAAGGTACTTTAACCCTTGAAAGACTAACTGTCCTTCTTTGAATCAAAGCATATACAGAGCGAGAACTTGAAAATTAAAAAAACCTAGAGTTAAATCCTGTATATGCCCATCACTAATTACAATGACATGAGCCCATTTATTCACTCTTTGGGTCCACATTATTCAAACTGTGAAATGGAGATGACAGATACATCAGAGGGTTGCAATGAGTATACAACAGGCAAAAAGGCTTATGCTTGAAACACAAGCATAAGGGAGGAATTATTGTTGGAGGTAAATTATATATATATATATATATATATATATATATATATATATATATATATATATATAACTCTTTAATGCCTTTCCCCTAAAATATACTATATCTTCCATCCTGTAAGGGTACCATTTCACTCTCAACACTAAGAATCAAGATAATGTAGAATCTGGAAACGTTTCAGCTTTAAATAATAATAAAATAGCAACCTGGACCAACTTTTCTATTGAAGAACAAAATGAAAGCTGGATATGCACACACACTTTTTGGAAATTATCACACATCTTTTAATATAATTAAAATTTTTCTGGTTGAAGACCTAGGAGAAGAAAAGAATTCACACTGGTAGGTAAAGTTTTCCACACCTAGGAAGCAGCTGCCTCATAGGGCCTTAGTTGAATGGCTGACAGAAGAGAGGACCTACAATTCACTAGATAAAACAATTCCTACTCAGTTATGCTTTCTTCTGAAAGACTGTGCTTAAAGGTAAAACAAAAGCAAACCTGGTGCACTGACTTGTGGGCCTGGATCCTTTCCATTCAGTGGTTCATGGATTAGGGTAGTGCTGCCTATCGGCTCCCCAACTTCCCAAAACAGTCAAGCAAATCCACTTCAGAATAAATATTTTCATTTTAGTATGAGCAAGAATCAGAAACAAAGGAATAGTAAAGTGGATATAATCAAGATATTTTATTTGCATGTATGAAAATGTCACAAAAATCCATTGTACTTGTCAATTCAGAAGTGCTAATTCTTACAATTTCTTTTAAATTTTAAAAATAAGAGAAACAAGAAAATACAATAGCCAAAATTTAAAACTCAAAGGGTACATTTCAGAGCAACTGAGAGCTGGAGAAATAATCCATGAAGAAGAATATAGATCACAACAAATTTTTCAGAATATACTTTGAGGAAAACAAAGAGAAACTTCAGAAGACAAGGTAAGTGGAATAAGTGAAATAATAAGATTTAATGTGTGCTAACTAGGATACCAATAGGAAAAAAGAAAATAAGCTAGAGAACCTATTTGGGGAAATGGTTGAGAAATTTTCTTAGAATGCTTTGCAGAGAATTGTCAAACAAGTCTACCAACAAATTTTAGATTCCCAGTGAATTACAGCAGTATTAATAAAAATAAATCTACAGGCTGGGCATGGTGTCACATGCCTGTAATCCCAGAACTCGGAAGGTTGAGATAAGATTGCTGTCAAGTTCAAGGCTTGCCTGCATTAACATAGCAAAAGAATGATTTCAAAAATAAGGAGGAAGAAGAATAGGAAGGGGAAAAAGAAGATGAAGATGAAGAGGAGGAAGAAAAAGAGAATAGGAGGAAGAGCAAGAAAAAAAGGAGGAGGAAGAGGAAGAAGAGAAGAAACAAAGAAATCTATAATGACATATTATACAAAAACAAAGACAAATATCTAAAGAACAGGCTATTTTCAAAGTAGTGATAGTATCGCAGATGATAATAGAAACCAGAAGACAGTAGAATGATGATGTATTTGATGAGTTGAAATAAAGTACCATTCATACACAGGGACCTCAAATTTAAAGACCCAATTCAGAAATGGGCATCTGAGATGAATACACATTTCTCAGAGGACGAAATTAAAAAAGCAAATAAATATATGAAAAAATGCTCCATATCACTAGCCATTCATGAAATGCAAATAATCTCAATCAAGATAGAATGGCTATCATAAGGAAATCAACCAACAACAGATGTTGGAGAGGCTGTGGGGAAAAGGGAGCACTTCTCCACTGCTGGTGGGAATGTAGACACGTACAACCACTGTAGAGGTCAGTGTGGAAATTCCGCAAAAGAGTAGGACTGGAAATCCCATTCAAGCTGGCTGTCCCCCTACTGGGAATTTTCCCAGAGGAACTGAAAACATTATATCATAGTGATATATGTGTACCTATGTTTATAGCAGCATAATTTGTGATAGCAAAATCTTGGAAACAACCAAGATGTCCGTCACATGAGGAATGCTTGAAAAACATGTGGTAATTCTATATAATGGAGTATTACTCAGCTATTAAGAATGATAAGTTTGAAGCATTTATACTGAAGTGGATGCCACATGAACATATATTTGTAAGTGAAATAAACCAGACACACATGTGCAAATATTGTATAGTCTCCCTAGTATAAGAAGACAAAAGAAGTAATACAAATAGAAATGTACAACAACAACTAAAGACAATTGAGTCAGATAGGGCAAACTGAACGGCATGTGCTGCAGGGTACTAATCAGCTTTTCTTCTGGATGGTTAACAACTTAAGTACACAGATCAAAATTGCAGAAATAGAAGAGCCACAAGGCCAGCCAACATTTTGGCCCTAGCCTTTCAAGGTCAGCGAAGACTCAGGACATAGGAGAACCTGTACTGTAACATCATGAAACTCAGTTGTGCCCCAAATTTTCTGATCAAGGAGATTATAGAGCCACAGAGGAAAGAGACTGATGAACTATAGTGTGCCTGGGGAGAGTCACATGGAGAGGAAACTTTCTCTCAGGCTCTCACAGAGAGCAAACTGGTCAAGCATTGGCTGTGACTCATCCACATGGATGACACAGACAAAAGATCTACAGAGTAAGGTACAGGACTACAAGATAAACCCTGAGGGGACTTCACTAACCTCATAAGAAACATAAAGTACATGTGTTGGTATATAAGTGTTGCTCTATGTAGGTGTTAACCATCCAGCAGAAAAGTATAAAAATGAGGTATATGACGCGGGGCCATAATAATAAGTTGAGCTATAAATGGCTACAGTCAACAACTTCTTTGGAAAACTCACTATTATTGTGGAATGTTGGACTGTGTTGGATTGTGTTGCCGAGGTCAGGCACCTAAACTGGTTTAATGACAATGGAGTGCTCATCCTTGACAGGTCTAGACAAAAAAAAGGGTATACAAAGGAAGAATCATGATGTGTGTGTACAAACAGTACAGTTAGGATAAATACACCATGCTTCTGCATAATTCTATGAGAAGCAAGATTTGCAATAATAGTGGTTGGACAAGATATTATGTTGCCTTCTAGAACTATGCACAACCACTAGGAAGATAACAAGGTAGAAAGTATTAATTATTGAATCTGTGATATAATTCAGCTATAAAAAATAAGTATATAGCTACACTGTCTTAATTCACTGATGAGACACATCTGCTATAATAACATATGTAAGTATAATACCATGTATTCACCTTGTATACCAAAATATTACGAAAACAATTTGCAATGTATTAATTTATCAAATCTGTCCTGTTAATTTGTCTTGAAACTGTCTCATTGCTATTTGTTCTTCAATTTAAAAAATAAATTAATTAAAAATGTACCATTCATACAATTCTATACCTAGGGAAAACAATCTTCAATGATGAAAGGAAACTAAAGGCAAACACAAATTGAAAGGCTGTGATAGCAGAGACAACAAATTTCTAAAGGTTATTTCAGTCAAATGGTCAGAGAGGGAACAAAGAATGAACAACTAATTAAAATGTAAATATGTAAGTTAATCTAAATAAATATTGAGTACATAAAATTTTATATTTTCAAATACATAAAAATAAAATGCATGAGAAAAATTATATAGTCATTATATGTGTCAGGAAAGGATAAAGGTAAAAATGTCTTAGGATCCTTGCATTGGCTAAGACAAGGATTATGAGACTTATTGATACTACTTTTGATGAGTACATAATGGTTATATTAAGAACATTACATTAAAAGAATTGTAACAATATATAAATTCAAACTAAACAGTGGAGAAGAAGGAATGATAACGAAATCACACAGGAGATTGTGAAAAATGGTTAGGAGAAGCAAAGTACAAAATAAGGAGATTTAAACTTAGACAACCTACTCTGTACCAGAGGCAGGAAGAAATATATAAAGAATGGACATGATAAATTTTAAAAGTATATTAAAAGAGGACAAGTCCATAGGAAAAAGGAAGATTACTATAGAGTATCTGGAAGTACTAATCTGGTTTTGGGACAAAGTATTAAATAGTGGAATCCTCATTAAGGAGGTGGTGTAGAACTAATGTAAGTCACATACATTCATCTCTGCTGCCACCTTTGCAGTGACCATTATTTTCAGTCTATTGTATTCTGCTCTTGTTTTTACCCTTCCATTTCCCTGAGGGCTTCCAAAAGAGTTCTTTTATCCTGGATTTGCCTCAAGGATGAAAATAGCAGCAGTGCTACCACTCTTGAATATCTCTTTGCCATGTACAAAGACTCAGTGTTTTGTAAAAGGCCTCATACAATTGTGTCAGCTCTAGAAGACACACCATTATTCACGACCTTTTTGTCAGAACATCAAGATTCAATTAACTTTAAAACCTTACACAGTGTCCCATACCTAGTACTAGAGAGCTAGGGGTTTTAACATGAAACCTTCCAGGCTGTAAAGTCTATGAGCTTTCCACTATGCATGCTGAATCTTTTTGAAAATCTTATTTATTTATTTATTTAATTTATTTGATACAGGGCCTCGCTATGAAGCTCACAGTGATCCTCCTGTGTGAGCTTCCCCAGCGCTGGGATTACAGGTAAGTGCCACCACATCTAGTTTCAGTGGCTGGCATGGCATGTGATACTGGGGTCAAACCCAAGTCTTTGTGCTTGCCAGGCAGGTTCTTGGACCACTGAGCTATCTCCTCATCTCTTCCATGCTGAATCTTGTGTCAGGTATTTCCAAGAAAAAGGAACAGTGAATTTAGAATGAGAAAGACTTCACAAGTGTTCAGAAGATGCCCATTAAAGGCACTCAACCAGCATTTGGATAGCGCAGGATGCACACAACAAACTGAAAGGTCAAATACTAGTTAGAAAAATAACCATAAACAATTGGGATTACAGAATGGAGTGGAAAGTAGATATACCTCCTTTCACTTACTTGGTCTTCCTCTTCCCTTGCTTTGGTTTATAATGGCTCTATTCTTTGATTTAATCATACTAAGCATGTTTAAAAAACTTTAGTATTTCTTATTCTATAGGCAATCTACAGGATATCTCCTTCCCTTTTCCTAGGCTGGAAAGTTTTGATTCTGCTTCTTGTATGGTATACTCAGTGGTTTTCCTCCAAAAATTAAAATTTAAAATCTAATTTAAAAAATGTTGAACTTCTCAGCCTACCATTGTGGTTGTTTTGTTTTTATGCAGTGCCTTATTTTGTCAGGCTAACCATGTTAAATCCAGAGAAAAGATGCCTCCCTGTCACAAAGATCTACAATTAAACTACTATTGAACAACCAGGTTTCCCCAAAACTCTTCAGTGTCTTTACTTTGTGGGGAAATAGTGATGTTGGGAGAAGAGAGGTGTGGTCTCTAACAGTCTCAAGAGAAGAATGAAGACTGTAGGTTATATTAGATTTGTATATTCATACAGTATGTTTCAACAAATTTAGCAGCTTATACCAATATTCACTTATCTCCGTTTCTGCAGGTCAGGACTCCAAGGGGCTTAGCTAAATTCTGTGCTTAGGGTCTCACAAGACTAAAATCAAGGAGCTGTTAGCGGAGGCTCTAACCTAAAAGCTCAGGAAAGAATATTCCAAACCCTCTCAGATGGTTGGAAATGGATTGAAGGTCCATTTCCTTGTCAGCTATTAATCAGGAGTTGTTCAAAGTTCCTAGAGTCCACCTACAATCCTGCATACAATGTTTTATCTTGAAGTAATAGAGAATCTCTCATGACAAATTCTATGATTAGAACCTATTCCTTCAGAAAACATTCCTTAGGTTGCTTCTCTTTATTGAAGTATATTTATTTTTTAAAATTATATCACTTCCATTAATAGGAAAAAAGGAAATAGTACCATTTCCCATAAATAGAAGGTAACCTTAAAAAATAAATAGAATAAACCAAGACAATAGCATCACAAAAATTCCATGTAGAAACACTTGCCTTTGAAATGCTGTGAACATTTTAAGTGACACTCCTCTCACTTAAAAAAATAAAAAAAACAGGGGCTGTGTTGGTTGTTAATGTTTAACCAAAACCAAGTTTAAAGTTTCTCTAATGTATTAGACTAGTCAGAAAGATGGATAGAAAGCTATACAGAATTCTGTTTGTAAATTATTAAATTAATGATTCTTGCACATAACTCTTAAAACACAGACTATTACAATACGTGTTCCACACTTGGAGAAATATTATTACTTTAAACCCTACTTAGAAATTTGGTCAGAAAGGGTAGTATAAGCTTTCCTAAGAGGATTTTGAAATTGTACTATAGTAAAAAGCAATTAAGAATAAACAAATAAGATATGATCATAATCAGATTAAACATAAAAGGATGAAGTAAATTGCCCTGAATTTGGATACTTACAACATGAAGCTTTTTTCATCACAATGACCACATGTACAAGTAAACTATGTACATAGACCATTCCCCTGCTGCCATTCCTACTCCTTGAAAACAGGCAAGTCAACATTATTCTATCTTGTTCAAACTGCATTCCTTCATGAATTCTTAAAATAATTATTATGGTATACCTAATGAAGCTGGGCTGTATAATCACTTTGGTCAGAGTTCAACAAACTACAGAACACAGGCCACTAGTTTCAGTAAACATTATTTTATTGGAATACAGCTACACTCATTCATTTACATATTTTGTACGCCTTTTATCTAGTATAGCAGAGTTGAGTGACTGTGACAAAAACTGTATGTGCTGTACTAACTGGACTTTACAGAAATAGGTTTTCCACACTTACGTGCTTCCAACAAGTGTTAATCGAGTAAAGCTTTCTTGTTATGCTAAATGACAGACTTTCCTAGCACTTCAGTTGTGCCACAGGTAAGTTCAGTATTCCAGTTCTATCTAGAATAAAAGGTGATACTTGTCCAAGACTTGACATTGCATCATCAGGATTGCTAGAGTCCAGCTCTCACAATCCACCCTTACCTACATTCCTCACATTCTTTTTAAAAAAATTATTTATTTATTTACTTGGTACAGCATTGCATTATGCATCTTGGACTCCGTGATCCTTCTATGTCAACCTCCCCAGTGCTGGGATTACAGGCATGCACCACCATACCAGGTTTCAGTGGCCAACATAGTATGCCCGGGGTTCTGGGGCCAGCACAGCATACAGTACCGGGGATGGAACTTGGATACTTGCACTTGCCAGGCAGGTGCTTAGTACACCAAGCTATCTCCCCAAACCCCCACCCCAAATTCTTAAACAGTTCTCTTTCCTCATCAATAAGAAATTACCTTGTCAGGCCCTTCTTTTTTTCCCCAAAGAAACTTTATTTTAATTTTTTATCATACTTCTAGATTTTCAAAAAAGTTACAAAGACAGTAATGAGGGTTCCCATATATCCTGTATCTGTTTTCCCTATTATTAAGATGTATCAAAATCATACTTTTGTTATAATTAATGAACTAATATTGATAAAACAGCATTAAATAATATGGGTAAATCAACATTAAAGTCTACTCTCTATTCAGATTTGCTTAGTTTTTACCTAAATGTTCCTTTTCTATTCCACAATCCTATCCAGGATGCCACATTATATTTACTTACTGTATGTCATTACCCTACTCTTTGCTATGACAGTTTATCAAGTTTTCTGTGCTTTTGAGAAGCTCAGAAATTCAAATCACATCATAAGATTACTATGATGTTTTATAAGATGTGCTTTGGCTTGGATGCTTCTACCAAAGGTCCACATGTTAAAGGCTTGGTCCCCAGGGTGATACTATTGAGAGGTGGTATCTAATAGGCGGTCTGTAGATCATATCCTCAAAGGGATTGGACCCTTCTCATTTCCTTTTGCTCCCTGGATAAAAGATGAACTGTTTGACACACATTACCCACCATTGCCATTTAGTATGTTCACTAGAGGCCTAAAGCTATAAGCCTTTCCAGTCAGATACTGAAACTTCCAAAACTGTGAGCCAAAATAAACTTTTTCTTTACAAATTATGTCAAGTATTTTGTTATAGACATAGAAAGGTTTTTAACACAAGATGTATAATGTATTAGCAGAATGAAAACAGTTTGCAATGTATTAATTCATCGAATCTGTATGGTTAAGTTGTCTTGAAACTGTCTGATTGACATTTGTATTTCAATAAAATAAAAATAAATGAAAAAAAATGTATTAGCAGAGACCATGGGCTCAGTTTTATGACTTCCTGTGCTTTCACATAAAACAAACTACTTCATGGTCAAAGAATAAAATAAAAGCTTATAGCATATTGCTTTTTTTCAGGAGTAAAATCGAGATGACTGAAACGATGCCTTCTGAATACTATTTACAATACAAATTTTCACAAGGGCTTTTTATTCCAAAACATTTAGCCACTATAATGAAAAGAAAAAAAAAAAAAGAAATGAGTATTTTTGACCTTGAACGAAGTGATACCATTCAAGAAAACAACCAGGGAGGGAAATACAAAGTTAATGCTGACTTTGCTTTCTTACTTGGGTGGGGGAGAAGAGAATCCAATTATGTTTCCTGGAAAGACACATTTATATTGCTTAACATTAAATGCTCCAAAAAAAAGGCTCATACTGAAGTAAAAGGTGAAAAATGCATGCCAAGAACCAAGAGATTAAAACAGTACATCTGGTATGCAATTCACTGCAGAGCTGTAGGCAATTAGGGTTTCCTTAAACATCTTTCACAGGGCCAGCTGTGACAGAGAAGTGAGTTCTACTACATAGTCCTATTTTATTTTGGCTGTAATACTATAAATAAAGGACAGTGAGAGCACTAAATAACAAAGAGCTTATCAGTTACAAAATGACAGACCACAATTCTTTCCAAGGATCACACAGAAAGGTCATTACCACTCCATTGTGGAAAATTCCTAGTATTTCCACAGTACATAATAAAGACACTGCCCTTAATGAGATCATAGTTTGTTATTGCCATACAACATACTGGATTTTAGAGCTTGTTTTATACCTTTATTTTCCCATAAATACTTAATTGATCTTGTCATACAAATAACCTAAAGTATAATATGTCTGCTGCTTCCATTTCTGGAATAGAAATAAAGTGGATCTCAACACCAGCTACAGAAATGACATTACACTAAAATTCTCCTCTACAGTTAATATATCAGTGAACAAGACCAGGCATTCATTTTGAAAGAGCATTTCAGCTTAAACTTTAACTCTATTAGATAAAACGTATGATAGTGACTAGAAAATAAAGATGACTGTGATACCCTGAATTAACAGAGACTTCTATTTCAATTATGGACCTAAACACACTTAGGTTGCCATTGCTGCTTTTCACAAAACAGTGAAAAGCATGAATGGTAACAGATGCTTAGTGATTTGGATTAATACTTGACTTGAATGTATAATACTGTTTCTCAATCTTAATGAAACATTAGATAAATTAAACTATTAACCACAGTACATAATGCTAAAGCCACTGGAACAAGTCTGTCTTTATTGCTTTATCTAAAATCTTAGAGAGATTCTACCCAGAAGTCACTGCTTAGCAAGAGAATAGTTTCAGTAATGTGTTCTTTAAAAAGTGAAATTCTGCAATTATGTCTCTGCATAGAATGGAACTGATTAGAGACAATGAATATTTTTTAAATGACTGTACTAATTCCCTTGGATTCTTCCTTAAGTTTCAATGAGTCTTCTTTACCACCTAACTAAACACTGCAGATTTTTATTCTTGCTGAAGTTTCTCTTTGCAACAAGTTACTTTAAAGCATTTGCAAAATCGTTTTAGCTTTCTTCCTTTTCCTACCTTTACCTTGTCATACAGAATATCCTGGTTTGCTCTTCCAATCATCAGAATGATCCCTACAGAAACACCTTACTCTTGCTCCTTCTCAGGCTTTCTAATTCTGGAATTAATGAGATTTCTTAGAGACAGTGTGTTAACAACATTATTGGGTGGAAAGAGGTTGATAGGACTACAAGGGAAACGTATATTTACAACCCAGTAATAAAAACATCCATAGATCAAAAGTTTTATACTTATCACAGGAGTAAAATGACTACCCATATATCACATTTAATATAGTCTTCCAACTAGATAAAAAATAAGAATGAGGGCTGGGGAGATAGCAGTTGAATAAGCTCTTGATGAGCAAGTGCGGGGTCCTCAGTTCAATCCCCACTACTGCGAAAAAAGAGAATGATAAATTAACAGGTAATATATAAATATTAGTATGTATCAGTAAGTTGTTTATTGCATTGGTTTGCATAGGTCTCCCAAAGCTAATGTGCTTCAAACTTAATCCCTAATGTAGCAATGTTGAGAGGTGAGGCTAAAACATGATTAGCTAATGTTGGTTATACCCTCATGGAGAGGTCAGTGTCATTACGGGAATGGGTTCATGTGTATTATAAGGGTGAGTTTGGCTCTCTTCTATATGTTCTCTTGTCATGTGATGCCTTCTGCCATGCTAAGATGCAGCAAGGAGGCTCTGCCCAGATGCAAGCCCTTGATCATGGATTTTCCAACTTCTAGAACCCAAGCCAAAAAAATTTGTTACAAATTACAGTTTGCGGTATTCTGTTATGGTGGCACAAAACATAGACATTACTAGTATTACAAAGTACTGAAGAATATTCATTATATGCCACTCTTTTTCTAAGACTTAGTGATACTAATTCATTTATTTATCATAATTCCATAATTGGTATATACTTTTATCCTCATTTTACATAGGGGGAAACTGGGGTACAGAAAAGTTAACTAATGTGGCTGTGGCCCCAAAGACAGTAACTAATTAAAACAGAATTCAAATCCAAAAAATCAAGATCCATTGTCAATGCCTTTCCTAATCATGTTATTGCTGTCTTATACTTATATCACACATATGTCAAAGATCTCTCATTGCAGTTATTTACTCTTTATTTTATTAGAAGTTGACATTCATCTGTTGTATATATCAGGAAATTTTAATTCCAGTTGCCTTTATACGTTTGTGTTCTGTACTACTTTAGGTTTTCAAAATTAGCATATTATTATTCAATTATATGAGAAAAATACTTCATATACCCACCAAATTAAAATGT
This sequence comes from Ctenomys sociabilis, assembly GCA_004027165.1. NCBI lineage: Eukaryota > Metazoa > Chordata > Mammalia > Rodentia > Ctenomyidae > Ctenomys > Ctenomys sociabilis. The sequence continues at coordinate 21,441 of PVKA01001694.1, forward strand.
GTTCAAAGCGTCTCTTTATGGTCAATGTTTACTTGAAACATCTGTTCATAATCAGAAGGTGATGTGAACTAGAATATAAAAATACTTCTTTTAGATAAATTTTATAATAGTGTGGTAGTAAAAATTCTACCAAGTATCTTGTAGACAAACTATTAGAAGCAGCCAGAGTCACACTCTTCATGTATCTGAAAGTTAGACAAAAATCAAAATATATTGGTGTCCAGTTCTAGTTTTAGAAGTGTTTATATTTCTGAGTTACAGTCATGTTGTGTGCCATTTTCCTGGTTGTTAGAATAAATATTTCCATCATTTCAAGTTTTATTTTACTAGAGACAAATATCAATGAGACTGTTGCAAAACTGATTAATAGGGCATTTTCAATAATTAATACATTTTACATTGTTATCTTCTTAGTGGTTAACCATAGAACAAGAAGTAGACAGGATATCCTGTCCGAACACTATTATTACAAATATTTCTCATAGAATTAAGCGAAAGTAGCTGTATATCTATCCTAACTATTCTGTATATACAAATACAAAATGGTTCTTTCTTTGTATCCCCCTTTTTTGTTTAGTCCTGTCACAGATGGATATTCTATTGGCATTTAAATACTATAGGTGCTTGAATTCAGCAAAACATTCCAACACAGTCCAGCAATCTATGATAGTAGTGGGTTATCCACAGAATTAGTTGACTAGAGCCTTTTACAGCTCAGCATATTAATATGGTTTTACTTTATTTACCTCATTTTTATATTTTTCTGCTGGATGGTTAAGACCGAGATAAAGCAAGACCTACATATCAAAAAAAATGTATCTTTTTTATCTGATGAGGTCAGTCAAGTCCCTTCAGGGTTTATCCTGTAACCCTGTACCTCAATCTGTAGATCCTTTGTCAATGTCAGCCATGTGGATGAGTCACGGCCATTGCTTGGCCAGTTTGCTCTCTGTGAAAGCCTGAGAGAAAGTTTTCTCTCCATGTGACTCTCCTTAGGCACACGATAGATCATCAATTGCACTCCTCTGTGGCTCCATAATCTTGATCAGAAAATTTGGGGCACAACTGAGTAATATGATGTTACACTAAAGGTTCTCCTATGTCTTCAGTCTTCACTGATCTTGAAAGGCTAGGGCCAAAATGTTGGCTGACCTAGCAGCCCTTCCTTTTCTCCAATTTTTGATCTTCAAACTTAGGTTGTTAACCCTCCAGAAGAGAAACTGATTATTACCCTGTAACATATGCAGTTCGGTTTACCCTCAGTATCTGTCTAAATATAAAACATATTAGGCATAATGTGGAACAGGTATTTTCCATCAATTATTGATGTGCTGAACTTTAAGTCCTTACAGAATATGAGGAAAAAGATTTTTAAAAAATCTTTTTACACAGAAATTTGGAAATTAACCATATACAGCACTGTATTCCATCTTTCTAAGTTTGAAATTCTGACTTCATGCAAAGAAGGCACTGAAGGCTTATTCATAGGTTTTTCTGTTGACCCTGTCCCTCTCTGTTTCACTGACAAAAACAGGATAATCTTCTCTGACTGAGATTCAAATGTGTGTTTTACCTCTAAATTCATCACCACTAGTTCCAATTCTCTGAGGATTCCTGAAAAATACACAAATTATACTGGTTTCCAATCTCTCTCTGTATGGATGAACGTGTTCATTTAATCAAAGATTTGAGATTAATAATCAGGAGCAAGAAACAAAATACTCCTGAGACAACAGCCACTTTCAACATGGAGGAAAGGTTTGTTCCAGATAGGAATTACTAATTTCCAGCACACTGTCAAACAGACATTATCAGCAATGGAGAAACCTATAGCACTAACTTATGAGCAACAGAAAAATTAAAGAAAGTATGACAATGAACACTGGACATCAACTTTTGCTTAAAATGCTCACTACTTCAAAGTTTTCTGGAAATTCTGACCAAAGTTTTCAAGGAAATTCTGACCAATTAGATTGAACTAAAATTTTAGCCAAAGAAATTATTTAACTCACATCTTAAACATTACAACTATTTTAAAAATCATTTAAATTCTATAGAATGAGTTTTTCTCCTTTCTCATAATATCCAGGTAGGATAGCATAGCATAAAGACATAGGCACAATGGCATTGGTTCTACATTGTGAATGTATTTAAACCTGTCAAACTGACACTTAAAATGGCAGAAATGGTAAACTGCACATTACATACATTTAAAAATTGTAACAGGGAAGAACAAAAATAATAATACAGAATATATTTCATTTTAGGAGATGTAAGGGTATGATGTAAAAATTAACTAAGAAATGTTTTAGGTAAAATAAGTACATTCTGATGCTTGGATTTTTAAGTATCAACTTCTACTAATAGCAGCAATCAATGTATAATGGTACAAAACTTGTTAAAAATAACACTGCATTTCTGAAAATTTTGTTATATTTACACGCTATATTTCTGAAAGTCTTGTTTCATGTGAGTTACAAATCAATGAAACTGAGGAAAAAAACAGATGAAATTTGGCTTGAAAGGAAACCCAAGGTAATTTTTTTACAGTAAAATACTTTCGCAGCACATTTACCAATAAATTATCTATGAATTCTGGCTTTTCTACATGTTTTCGTTAAAGCAGGACACACCTAGAATAAAATAAGTTCAAACATAGAGACAATTCCAAGTGTCACTTTATCCCTGTCCCTTGTTTTGTAGGTGAAGACTATTGGTCTGCAAAGGTAGGAGACCAGTACTATCTCCCATATACTTTATTTATTTTTATTTTTTTTGATTTATTTTTAATTTTATTGAAGTACAAGTATCAATCAGACAGTTTCAAGACACCTTAACAAGACAGATTCAATAAATTAATACACTGCAAATTGTTTTCATACTGTTTTGGTATCATAGAAGGTGCATACATGATATTATACTTACAGACATTATTATAGCAAATGTCACTTATCAGTAAATTAAGAGTGTAGCTGTTTATTTTTTATACCTGAATTATACCAAAAATTCAATAATTATTTTCCTAGTGGATGACCATAGTACTAGAAGCCCACATAATATCGTGTCCAACGACCATTAGTGTAAATCTTGCCTCTCATAGGATTATGTAGAAGCACAGTGTTATCTATCCCAACTGTACTGTCTATACACACACATCATGATTTTTTATTTCTATACCCCTTCCTTTGTCTACACCTGTCAAAGGTGGGCACTCCATTGTCATTCAACTAACTAAGGTGCTTGAACTCGACACCACAATCCAACACAGTCCAGCATTCCACAACAATAATGAGTTATTCAAAGAAGTTGTTGACCATATCCATTTACAGCTCAGCTTAATATTATGGCCCCGCGAAGTATACTTCATTTCTATACTTTTCTGCTGGATGGTTAAGACCTAGATAGAGCAAGACTTATACACCAACACATGTACTTTATGTTTCTTATGTGGTCAGTGAAGTCCCCTCAGGGTTTATCTTGTAGTCCTGTACATTATCCTGTAGATCTCCCATATACTTTAAAACTCCCAAGCTCTGCCCAGGAGCAGGCATACAGAGGAGTGGGGAGGGAAAAGGGGATCAGGTGGGGGAGGGAGAGAGGGAGAGTGATACAAGGATGCATAGGTATTAGGGACTGAAAATCCAACGTGCCAACAATCATCATTCATTTTGTACTATTCTTCATTTCTTTTCCTTTCAAACACCCATCAGGGCTCAAGAATGCCAAGTACATTTTAAAATTTATATGAAAACCAGGGCTTTAGGAAAAGAGGGAAAACCTTGCACCACTGGTTCTACAAATGTGTCTTAAAGCTATACCTGATGCTTTCCATTTTAGGATAATTTCCAGAACTGATGACAGTGATTTTATTTGATAAAAAATAATTTATCGTAAATTCTAGATTGGTTGTCAAGTCTCCAGAAATTTTAATGATGCTATCATCTTGCTAAAATAAAATCAGTACTCTGTGGTCTTATTGGTATACTGATGAATAAATATCAAAATTCAAACCTGAATTTTTATGCAACTTTTTAAAAATTTTAAAAGGCATATCAGCATTTCATTTAGTCATCAGAGTCCTCATTCACGAAATATTTTCCTGTAGAATTAAATATAGGCAACAATGAGAAATAGACATATTGAAATACATGAATAATGAAGTTAATATTATTTATTTTTATTATTAAATTTGTGAGATACAATAATTACATTCATTTTGGGGAATTAATACACATATATCTAAAAATATCATATCTTCATCATTTTTTATTCCCTGTCCCCATACTTCCTTCTATACCTTCCTCTAGATTCCCTTCCCATCTCTAAAAATTGTCTCCTTTTTTCCAACCATTTCTCCTTTAATTTGTACTTTATTCTGGGTTAAAACATATAACATTTAATATTCTGTTTGTAAGTTTTATTTTGTTAAAATTATTTTTGTAAAGATAAGCTTAACACCCTCACAATTCCAATACCATTTATCAAAATCACTGTTGGAGATTAGCGTATGAGGTCTTAAAAGTTCTAGGATATTCATTGTTTTGAAATTTAATTAACAAATGAGAATCATATATATTTATGTTATATGTGATACATTTTTTATTTGTCTTCTTATCCCTATCACATTTTCAAGACATTCTGAGGCCCACTGCTTCTGCATTGTGCTATACAGTTCAAAGTTTACATAGGGTTAATTAAAAACAACTTAATAAACACACTATAGAAAATCTTTTAAAAACCTCAATGTATATTACAAAATTCAAGGCTCTGAAGATTCCTATGGAAAAGAAAATTATCAAATTTCATTACAACCAGCATTTTTGCTAAAGTTTGCATGTCTGTGTCCCTCCAAAATTCATCTTTAAGTTTAATTCCCAGTGCAACCATATTAAGAGATAGGATCTTTGGGAAGTGACCAAGTTATGAGGGCTCCACACAATTAATGGCTATGGGACATGTTATATTACAGTCTCATTCAGAACCTGGAGTTTATATATGTGTCCAGAACAGAATTAAACTCAGAATAAGTGAAAGTATCAAGAAAAAGCACAGCTAACCACATATTTGAGCTTTAAGGGAGGAAAATATATTACAACATACACAGATAAAAGATACTTCAAAGTACAAGTAACACATTTTTATTCAAACTTTGGCAGAGTTTAAGGCCATTTGAATATAAAGAGCAAAACATGGGTTCTGATATGGAATGTGTTCATTACACAGATTCAAAGAATTTTCAAAGAACAAGATTGTGATATATTTAAGGTAGACTAAATTTATGCTGCACTAAAGTTTAGGTACTCTTGACATTGATGTCCTCCTCCACAGTTTTAGGGAACAGGATTTCTGTTGAAGTGATTATATAGATTTGGTAACAACCTGAAGAGATTGCATAGGTATTGTGCTTATCTAAATGCCGCAGTGTTGGCCAAGCCAACCCTAAACAATCAGAACAGCATTTTGTTAATTTCTGTAAAGCCCTATTGGGGCCGGGGAGATGGCTCAGCAAAATAAGCACTTGCCTGGCAAGCGCAAAGGCCTGAGTTCAATCCCTGGTTCCACCAAAAAACAGCCCTGTACTTTGGGAATTTTATATAAAATGTAATTACATATAGTCTATGTAATTTTAAGTGTTCCTTTTATTTGTATTAACTAAAACAGCAAACTCTGGAATGAGTTGTAGGTATTTCTAAACTTTTATGAGTTGTGCACTAGATGTCAGTAACAACTTATAAACAATCCTATGTATTAAAGAGAACATGTCTCAGAAGCCTCTGAAGCCTGTGAAAGGCAACTTCTTAGTATGAAGGAGTACTTGTTCAAATGAGGAGCAATCTACCTTTACTCATGGGCCCATGTGACTGCTTGGTAACCTTTTCTTTCTGCCAAAACAGCTATAAGAAATTCAAGCAGTTGGGAAGGATTAAGATTGTCTTTCCTGAGCAGGTTGTAATTTAAATTACCTTATGCTGTACTCATATTTAAGATATTTTGTACAACCTCTAATCTAGATCCTACCTTTTTATCAGTGACTGTATTTCTTCTTTAATATAAAAAAGCTATTAGTCTTCTATACATCCACCTACATACTGTACCTCTCTCAGATCACCTGTCAGTGCTAACTGGACTGTGCCCAGAACATGAACTAAATAAATTGGCTTTTTAATCAACTAGAGCCACACACTGATGAGGGACTAGGAAGCCCTCCATCCAAAGTCCACCCTGTCAGCAGCAGGTCACAGGACCTTGGCTGAGTTACCTTCCTCTATTGTGACTCAGCCTGTGCTCAAGGTCTCTCAAATGGCCATTCCCAGTGGAACACAGATGGAAAAAATTAGGCCAAGCCAAGTGGGTATAATTCAGATGTCCAACTATGTCTATGAAAATATTGGTGATGTATTTAGTTTTAATTTTTCTTCCATTCTGTTTTTCAAATTTTATCTTAAGGTACATAAATTTTGAGTACTACCCAAATGTTTTCTATAATCATAGCTGCTCTATTTATTCTCGAGAATTTTACTGCCTATGGTAAAATCTTCCCAAGCAAATACATAGTTGAAAGATTTAACTTCTGAGCTCAGCAAAGATAATTTTATTTTTATTTTTATTTTTATTTTTGACAGAACCAGGGATTGAACTCAGGCCCTTGCATTTACAAGGGAAATGATTATTCCACTGAGCCATCTCCCTGGCCCCAAAGATAATTTTAAAGATCAAAGATGAAATATCTAACAAAATGATCATACCTTATAAAAATTAAAAATTATAACTCATTTTTCCCGCTTACAGGTCAATATCAGGATAGAATATAAAGTATCTAATAAGATACTTATAGGATATGATGAGGAAAAGTGAACTGGATAAGGATGACCGAAAAACAGAAAATTATTATTGTGGTGACTAAAGCTAGTATTATTTCATAAAGTGCTATGAAAGTAATTTCACTTATGATTATTCAGTAGGACATTTTCATTTTAGAGTATTAAGAATGTGAAAGCCAATTTTCAGTGGTAGAGTATTTGTAAACTTTCAGACTAATACCAAGAAACATCAAACCTCTTGAAATTCAAAAGGAAATATTTGGTAAATGTAAGTCTTGTGGCCATTTTCAATGCACAACTTGATTTATTTCTGGAAGCTACCATTTCTTGAACATTTTCAAGTAATAGGAATGCTTTCATATTGTACATGTAAAAACATACAAGTTGTTTTACAGAATCTCAAGAATGACAGCATGTAGCAACTAACAAGAAATTATATACTAGATCAATGCATCTTTATGCTTAGTTTTAGACTATTTGTCCTTTGCTTTGCAGTTTTCATTTACCTCTTCAATCATATCCAATTTAATAAACATTAATAATCTTCTACATAAGTAAGCTATATGTACTTATATAACTCTGGAATTTGGTCCTACTTCTTTATAACATTGGAAACACCAAATTTTACTTCCAAAATAGTACCTGACATGAAGGCATTTTTTGTCACTCCTTAGTATTCCTGAAAAGTTACATTATTTCTTGTATTTAAGACAAAATATATAAAGCACCTGCAAGCAGGCGCAGATGCAAGGGGTTCCATGCCCGGGCCTACTGTGCCAGGGTGTGCTTAGATAGCAATTTAGATTGGACGTGGTGGTACACTCCTGTAGTCCCAGTACTTGGGAGGCTATATACAGGAGAATCACTGCGAGTCTGATTCAGCAGTGAAACCCTGAACACCCTGTAGACCAGCCTTTCCTAAAACACAAAAAATAATAATAAAAACAAAACAATGGCAATAAAAGCACAAAGAGGACTTTTGAGTAAAAGCTCATCAAGATTACACACACTATTATTTGTATAATTTTCTGTATGTCGTATTATCAATAGAAAATTCAAAAAAAGTAAAATAGATTTGGAGTCCCAAATGTCCTGCAACTTGTCTAGGGTCAGTGGTAGAGGCCAGCCCTGATGTAGGTCACATGACTGTTACATAGTTCTCAATGCTCTACATCAAACTTCTTATGTTGCTTTCACTGCTAATAATTTTTTTCCACTTAATATCTTACATCTTCTTTGATCATTAACAAAATATTTTGCCTCTTCATAAGAATATGCCTGAAATGTAATGGTGAGAAACTTTATCTTTAGGTTTCTAAGTATCTCCATGTTATTTATAGTATCTAATATAATGTAAATATGTAAATAATTATGCTATATCGTTTAAGAAATGATATGAAAAAAGCCCATACATATTCAGTATAGTTTCAATTTTTTCATAGGTTTTCAATTTGTAATTGAGTGAATCAGTTGATGTGAAACCCATAGAGAAGACCAACTATACAGTCCAGTGTTGGGGAACCTATGGCATGTGTGCCACAGAAGGCTGTTTGTATCACTAAAAACTAAAAGGTTTGCCATCACTAGTTGGGTCGTCCTATATCACTAAAGCTAGGATATCTAGAATATCTATGTCTAGCTAGGATATCTAAAAGTATTTTATTAATCAATAACCTTGTTTTCATAGTTGGACTGCAACTGTATAGTTACTGTATCATGAACTTTTTATTTTTACTATTAGCTATCTCACTATCCAAACTGTTTAGGTCAATCCTTAACACTTTCTTTTTAAATACTTTAACAATTAAAGTACGGAGAAGCAAAGAAAATTCCACATCTATTACACCATCTGATAGAGAAAGATTGAGTGCAAAAACTAGATTTGATTACATAAATATTTCAAACATTACTCCTATTTTTCTAGCTCTGTCTTTTGACACTGCCTGAACATATGACACACCCAGCTATATCAATCATCATCTTCAAAAGATAGCTCGTATCTCATTCATTACTTTTGTGCAAACTTTGTACAAACTGTTCCCTTAGAATAGAAGACTCTTTCCCTTGCCCCATCCTTTTCTACTTATCCTTCAAGACTTAGCTAAGTTGTCTAAGAATTGCTTCTGCCTCAGATCAAGTTAAGCTCTTTCTTTCCCCTTGACATTAAAAAATCATAGGATAATGAAGAAGAATCACCAAAGAAAAATAAACAAGAATCACAAACCTCAATAAAATATTAGACTGTGAAATTTGAAAGCTAATCTCTACCTACAAAGTGGACTATATCATTAATTCATACCCTTGATGTAAATTAATTTTTTTGTCATCATATTCCATGGTTTTCCTTCAGAGCACTGACCAACATTGAGTTTTAAGTAATTGTCTATGGAATTATATAACAACTGTTCTTCTCTTGAACTGCAAATGCTATGATGAAAAAGGAAATTCCTTCAGAGCTGTATCCCCAGTACCCAGAAGAACCTAGAAGGCAGTTAAGTGGTGAATACAGTTTGTTAAATTTCTAGAAAGTTCCCATTTTGCATTAATGAATACGCTACCTCAGCTTATTGCCTCAGAAATGATATTCAAACTAAGCTCACCAAATATTCTTTGTATATGGGACTTGTTATAGTTTGTGTGTATTTGTTCCCCCAAAGTCTCATAAAATCATGGGGTAGACTTCTAGTGTTTTTGCTTAACTCACCATCCATTAGGCTTATGGGTGCGAGTGCTGCTGGGATTATGGGTGTGAGTACTACTCCCAGCCTGGGGCAGACAGCCTGAGTGTAATTTAGGAAGGCAGACTTCCTCTCTGTTGCCATTGTTGTTCTTACTTCTTCCTTTGCTCTTGCTCTTTTCAGCCATGAACTGCTGCTCTCTACCATGTGCCACTTGCCTTGAAGCCAGCTGAGTCTGGACTGAAACCTCCAATAACTGTGAGCTTTAAATAAACCTTTCCTTCCTTCATTTTGAGTGTTGGGTATTTGTCCCAGCAATGAGGGAAGAGTAACTGAGACAAGAACTAAGTTTATGGACATTATAAAAAGTTTAGAGGCTGGGTAGATGGCTCAGTAGAATAAGCACTTCCCTGGCAAGGGCAAGGGTCTGAGTTCATTCCCTGGTTCCGCCAAAAACATTACCATAACTGTGGCAAAAACTAAGACAATGAAATAACTTAATTTGTTATTTCTGTGCTTACTTTCACTATTAAACTGGGTTCTCAAATTGGTATAGAACATATACAATTACAGCAAGGCAACTGAACAATTCAGAATGTAGAACCAAACTTTGTTAGACTCCCAGTTGTACCACTCAAGAGCTTGGTAACTCTAGGTAAGCATCTTATAACCCTCAGAGCCGCCATTATTATATATCCATAAAGTCAGGATATGCTTTGTTTTGGCTTTTGAATGCCTGCCAATGTCCTGTGTGTTAGACTTGTTTCCCAGAGTCCCTATTAGGAGCTTATGGAAACTTTAAGAGCTAAGGCCTAATGGGAGGTCTTTAGGTCTTTGTCAGTATACTCTTGAAGGTGAATAGTGAGACCCCATATAGTTCCTCTTTATGTCCATCATTTCCTGGTCATGAAGTGAGAGTAGCTTTTTTTATGTATTTAGTACAGGATCTACAGCGTCTCACTATTTAGAATGGACTCATAGTGATTCTCCTGTTTTTAGCCTCCCAAAGCACTGGGATTACAGATGCACGCCACTGCACCCAGTCTCCATCACTGCCTCAGCACACCCGAGGCTGGTCTGGCACCACTGTGATACCAGGATCAAACCCCAGCCCCTGATCTCTGTCTAAACAGGCACTTTAATCTGATGAGCTATCTGACCAGCCCTAAGAGAGTGGATTAAGTCTGCCACGATGTGCTACCTTGCTTGCCACAGGTCCAAAGCAATGGGGCCAATTGTTTATAGAATTAAATCGTCAAACCTGAACAAAAGTAAATCTTTCACTCTTTTCTCTTTTCAAGATGATACATCTCGGATATTTGTTATAGTGACAAAAAGTGGATGAACATAGGCTACATCTACTTCTAGAAATTGTAGTGAGAATTAAAAACATATGTACAATGTTTCCATTCTTCCACATGTTTAAGTCTAATTATCTAATGTAATGGACGATGATGCTCAAATGTGTACTGCTTGATGACTCATCCATATGTCACAGGATGTGAAAGCATTTGAAACTTTTTAGAAAAAATGAGATTGTAATAAAGGCTAGGTACTATTTATTATCCTCTTTAATACAGTATTTTAAAGAAAACGGTTTGAAGCAACATTCCAAGTTAAATAACATGAATGATTATTTATTAGAACTTGTCTTTCAAGAGTAACTCTGACTCTAGGACACTACCAAAAGGTAGGACTTATGAAGTTTAAGTATTATTAAAATTGATTGAGGACATTTAGATGAATTTAAGAACAGTAAGTTGAGTATCAGAAAAAGCCAGAAAATAATTTACTTTTCATTTGAAGAAGAAAATTACTAGATATCATCCAAGAGAACTTAACACTGGATAACATGCAAACTACAAGTGGTAGGTTCATTTTTCTCCTCACCATGGTTACTTTCACTTTGAACATGAACTAAGATCCTAGGTAAAACAGATCACCTTATGTCTGAAATAAAAAATGGCTAACATAATATCCATTCCATTTTAATAAGACCACAGGAACACTATATTGCCCATTTTTTTCTTGACCATTTATCCATTGATGGTTGACTGAGTAACTCCTTTCTTAGAAATTATGTCTACCTAATTCTTTGTCATAATTTTTCCTTGCCTTTTGTAAATGTTCCTGTTCCTGGGAAAATCACTTATCTGGTTCTAGTTCCTTCCAGTTGAGGAGTTTAGGAAGTAAATGTCAGGCTGCGGAGATAGCTCAGTGGCTTAAGCACCTGCAAGTAAATGCAAAGCCCTGAGTTCAATTCCCGGTACCATAAAAAACAAACAAACAAACAATTTCTATACAGCTGGCCAAATAGCTCAGTGGATTAATGTACCTGCGAGCAGGTGTAGAGACCAGGGGTTCAATCCCAAGGCCTGTCATGCCAGCTCTGCCCCAAGTGCTTGCTGAGATGTTAATTGAGACTGGGCATGGTACATGCCTGTAATCCCAGCTGTTGGGAAGCTATAAAGGGGCGGATCACTACAAATCCAATCTAGTAGTGACATCCTGAACACCTGGTAGACCCTTCCCTAAAAAATACAAAAAAAAAAAAAAGAAGTTAATGTCACCCAGGCTGCTAATTCATACCTGGAATTGAATGCACATATATCAATGAAATGGTAAGACTTAAAGGAAAATCTGTCTTAAAAACCGATGACAATCAGACTCTAGTCAATTTATGGTGACACTTAAAGCCAGTTACTCTTGTTAGGTGGTGGCAAACATTTAGTAATACCACACGTCGAGTGAGTCTACATTCTATACAAGTATGGTAAATTTTCAGAAATTGGATCATTGATGGCTTCCTTTTGCAGCTTTTAAGCCAAGTCCCAGAAGAGATCAAGCCAAATGTGTTACCCTTCAGTCTAAATTGACTGAAAATGGCATAATTTTAAGCTTTGAAGGGCTGCAAATATACAGTGTGTATACACTCAAACAGAGGTGATTATAAGCAATAACTCAGAGAATAGATGTCATATCTGGAGATGAGATCATAGCTCCAAGCTGTTTTAAGACTTCTCTTCAGGACAAATAAGAAAAACAGCCAGAAAATATCAGATTAAGGGTGTTGGCTACCTCAAGGCAAATGGTATTAATTTAAAGCAAAAACAATGGCATATCATGGAGGCCAGGAAAATAAAGATTTTTCAGGCTAAGAAAGTATGTCTAGATGTGGCTTCTCCCCCATGGAGTTTACTAAAAGTACGAGAACAAATAAAATTCTATACATTTTAGAGGAAATAATATGGTAATGGAAACCCCAACTCCTCTATTGCATCCAGCAACTATTAAATCTCTGAAATAATTCATGGCCCAAATGAATTATTATAAATAGAACACTAGCTATGAAGTTGTCCAGTCCCCAAGAAAAGAATGCCACCCCTCTATACTTCACAGCACTTCCGAAGGGGCTACAGAGAATGCAAGACAATAACGAATTCTTCAGAGAATAGCCAGGGGCTTGTTTCCAGGTCAAAGAAATGCTGTATTCCTCAGAGTATCCTGACTGGTAGTTTCACTTTGATGTCCATTTTAGTAACCATGGTGGTTCTGCCTTTAGCATGTAGATGCTGCTGGCCCCTGACATCTAAGGATGTCATTGTGTTTATGTTTCCCAATCAGTAGGAAACCAGTGCTTTCTTCTTTCTCTCCCTTCCTTCCTCCCCCCCTTTCTTCTTCCTCTTTTTTTTTGGATAGAACCCAAAGCTTTGTTCATGTTACATAAGGGTCCTGGCATTGAACTATTCCTTCACCGCCCAAGCCCTCTATGTAATTTCTGACTCAACATTGAGTTCTTCATGGATGATAGAGCTCCACTTACAAGTTTACTTCTCAGGCTCTCTTAGTTATTCTTCTCTCATTGCTGGGACAAATACCTGACACTCAAAATGAGGGAAGGAAAAGTTTGTTTAGCTCAGTTACTGGAGGTTTCAAGACACTAGAGGAGAGGCTGGGGTGCTGCCCTGTCCAGTACGACCCTCTCTACCTCTCTGAGAAAGAACAGGCTAGCCAGTTTAATGATATATGCCTCTCTGGCCCCACCCCTCAGGCCTCACCCCGGTCCTCTGGCCTTGCTTCTCAAGCCACTCATTGCCCCTTCAGCCCTCCAGCCACATCTGCTCCATAACTTACATGAGACTTTGGGGGACAACTAGACACAAACTATAACACAGGCAGAAAGGAAATCCTCCTAGAAAACAGAACCAAAGGTTGTTAGGTCAATCAAGAATGCAGGGCATGGAGCCTGCTTTTCCTGCCCAGAATTTGATAGCTTCCATGCTTCTCATTCTTCCCTTTTTGGGGGTGGTACCTTCCATAAATAGTTATCCTGTTCTTTTTCTTCCTATGTAATAATGGAGGAAGAGTCAGTTTGCAGGACAACAGATCACAAGATGCCATAGAAAGAAAGACCTAATGGAGAGGGCTGTACAATAGCAAGAAATTCAGGATTTAAAACTAAATAGAACTAGGTGAGACTTTGGAAGTATTTTCATTAAAAAAGGAGGTGGGCATGTTCTTTATATAGGAAAATAACTGAATATAGATGAGACACGTAATCCATATTCAATTAGAACTAATTAGAAGGGATGCATGTAGCAGACTATAACATCAACCCAATATTAATTTTTCTTTCTTTTTTTGCTATAGAAGCCCTATTTTAAGGTTCTAATGTACTCAAGTAAAAATACATTTCTCAGTTTTGCATTAGAAAAGGTAGTCACATGATACAGTTTGGTCAATGAAATAAAACTAGATTTCACTGGATATGGTTCATTAAGAAAGATCTTTAAAGGTCTTACTCGGGTGGCAGTTACAATTTTGCACTTTCGAGTATGCCAACCTGCCTGGATCATAAATGGATTAACTATAGCTTTTGTAACTTTTGTAACCACAAACTCTCGTTCACAATAGCTATGATGATGGCTATAAGGTATTTAACACTCTAATGATATCTTATAGGGTCTGGACCAGCCCTAGAATGCTTAACTTTGAAATTCTCATTTAATGATAAAAAGAACTCTAATCAATCAATCAATTAATTAATATCATGAATTGAACTCAGGACTTTCCACTTGCCAGGCAGGTGCTATGCCACTGAGCTATATCCCTGGCCCTCAAACTTATGTAAGCCACTATTACTTGGGTTTTCTGCTTCACATAGCAAAATTCAAACTCTCATTGATGCAAATAGATTTCTAGGAGTCAGACACAATTATTTCAAATATGTACATTAGAAAAGTATGTGTAGAAAAGCACTATCATATGCTTTAACAAGGCTATATTGTGTTTACTTACTCAGAGTGCCACATATCTGTCATTCATAGGTTGCCCCATGTCCACTTTAGGCATGGTTAATCAGAGCACTCTCTGGCAAAAAAGTTTGGGACACCCTCCCACCAAGGTCACAAATATTAAATATTTGAGTGTTTGAATTTGAGAGACAGACAGACAGACAGACTGACTGAGACTGTTAACTAGCCCAAAAGGTACTTTGGAGTATACCCATGATGAATTTACCTCTGATTTGTTTTATGTGGTTAATATTGAACATTGTGCAGTATTTCATCCTTGCATTTTCAGACAACTTTTAATTCTTAGTCATTTTCCTCAGAAGTTATTCTTAGCAAAAAACTAATGTATTTTATTAGGTATTAGTACAGATAAGTTTGTATAAGAGAATATGAAACTTAAACATTCTTTTTTTGATTGTATGACTCTAAATTATTAGCCCATATGGTGGCCATCACGAATAGTAATAGCAAGGAAGAAAGTTATTAATATCAACAGTATGCTGCATTATATATTATACAGAACGTCTTTTTTAGAAAGTTACTAAAGGGCCAGCTAGATAGCTCAGCAGATTAAAGCACCTTAGTTTAGGCAGAGTGCAGGACTAGGGTTCAATCCCTGGCCTGCTGTGCTGGCCCTGTCCCTGGGGCAAGCTGAGACAGTGATTGAGACTGGGTGTAGTGGTGCACACCTGTAATCTCAGCACTTGTGAGGCTGAAAACAGGAGGATCACTACAAGTCCGATCTGTGTAGTGAGGCCCTATAGATAGTGTACTAAATACATTTAAAATTATTTAAAAAAAAGAAAGTTACTAAAGCTTTCCCACTCACATCAGCCAAGTAGGATGGAATAAACAACTGGATGTATCTAGTACATTGATCTCTGGCGGGTAGCTAAATTTTTCAAACATATTTTGATCTCATCTAGCTAGATTTTTACTTGAAATTGCTTAGCTCTGCTTGAATTTCCTTATTTGTTCATTTACAAAAGTGAAGTCCATTAGAATTCAGACCTAGTAGTTTATAGCACTCATTACAGCAATCAGGTGTGCTGTCTGTGTATATGCCTTTTATTTTCAGTAATTAGGATTTGTGTTATGTTTATGTTTATTTATTCAGTGTCTAAGGCATAACAAAAGTGATCTCTAAGCAAAGTTGACCTTAAAGATATCTTTATGATTTATTCTACAATGCTACTACTTCCCTTGTGATCCTCTTAACATTTCTAAATTTTTGAAGTAGTTCCAACTTGCTGAAAAATGAACTAAGCTTTGGAAAATATTAATTGGGCCTAAGGGTGTGGCTCAGTGATGGAACACTTGTCCACTATGCAGAGGACCTAGGTTTTATACCCAGACCAAAAAAGTTGGGGAGAGAGGAGGAAATGTTAGTGAACTTTAGGAGGAAATATGTATAGTAACATCTGTCTGAAAGACTACTTATAATAAGATGTTAATTGAGTATGTTTTTTGTCATTACCAGCATTTCTATAAGCATTGAAACTTCAATTACATTTTTATTGTGTATTGCATCTCTGTTCTTCTTGATGTTGGGGGTTCTATATTATTCTTTATTATAATAGCTATAGATCTTTGGTGCACAATCAAATATGTGCTAGTGTTATTTCTGCTTGGTGAAATGAAAACAGTAGAGACAATTGGAAAATACCTTTGTTCTTTTTGTTCTGCCTCAACTACAGCCGTTATTTTTTTGGTTGAAAATCTGAAGAATGAGCTCTTAGTAGTTTTCTCTGTATCGCTGCACAGGAAAGTACAGCCTTGTTCTTGAATTTAAGATCTTAAAAGGTATTCCTGGAGGGTAGCAAATTATGCTAGTTGTGAAAAATGAATTATACATTATAAATAATTAATAACTTATGTATTCATAGTAATTTAAAGTTCGAGTTTTTTTCACACTCATTTTATGTATGATTTTCATATCAGCTATATGAGGTAAGCTGCCTTTTTTATTCTGTTTTATAGATGAAGAAAACAGGGTTTCTTTTTCAGAAAACATGACTGTTCCAATGTTGCAGAATCAGATTATATAATTAGATCAAAGCCAGCGTGTGTAGAAATTTTTATTTAACATGTTTTGTTCTCCATTGTAAGGTCTCTAGCTTTGTCTTAGAATCCTAGAGTTCTAGAGGAGAAACTGAAGTTGGTACAAGTGGGAAAGAAAACCATATTGAATCCAGTCATTATCAGTTATAGCCATTGAGACTTGAGAGTTTTGACCTTGGCGGGAGGGTGTCCCAAACTTTTTTTGCCAGAGAGTGCTCTGATTAACCATGCCTAAAGTGGACATGGGGCAACCTATGAATGACAGATATGTGGCAGTCTGAGTAAGTAAACACAATATAGCCTTGTTAAAGCATATGATAGTGTTTTTCTTCACATTCTGTTCTAATTTCTTGTTGGTACACTCTTCATTAATCATGACTGCGTGCACTTGTGTGTGCACATACATAAAGCTCTCTTCTATGCTCTATTTGTCCTATTCCCCAAAAGTGGGAGTAACCTCCCACTCCTCACACCCAGGCCTACTCAACTTCTACTCTAATTGCTGAAAACTAGAATCCATATGCTTGATCTGTCTCTTTGAAGCAAGTATTATATTAGCAAAAATTGGCATATTATTGAAAAGTGGAAAAACATATTTAGATCCTTAATCCTTATTTCATCTGAAAAACAATGTAAGTCTCAGGTGACTAAAAAAGTTAATAAATCAGAACTAAAGGAGAAGGAATGTGGGTGAATTTTTACATGAACACAGGAAGGGAAGAACCCTTTTCAGTTCTTTTGGGGGTTTGGCTATGACATTTTCATACACATGTGACTTACTTTGATCATCATCCCCCTCAATTGTTCACCTTTGCCCCTATGGGAGAGAGGATTTTCTTCTTCTAAAATACATATTAGTGCTTGTTAATTATATAAGATACTGGTTTTCCATGTGGTATTTTTATAACATTTTGATCATATCCATTTCTCTCATTACCCTCTCTCACATCCCTCTCCTCTTCCTCTTATTCCCTTTTTATTGTTCAGAAATATTTTCTATGAACCAAAAAAGTTATAAAAATAACAAAGAAAAAGATGAGTATATTGAAGGAACTCTTTTAATCTTTTAATCAATTCAACTTAGCAAATTTCACAGACTAAATCCTAATGAATGCTTATTGCATCCTGACTGCTCATTGGTAATTAGTTACACAGCAGTATACCTGCTCATGGACCCACAAGTTGTGTATATACTAAGAATTATTGGCTTGTTCCTAAACGTATTTCTTTAATACTGGTTGTATAGGTGGTATTATAATTCTTAATTATATATTATATATACATAAAAAAATGAGCACAGAAATGAACAGACTAAAAATGAAGATAAAATTGATTTTGCATTAAATGTAGGTGACAAAACAACAGAAAATTTTTTTAAAAAGGAAACCACCTGAATTTATTATTAGATTTCAATAGAATCAAACATCAGAGGTAAATACAAAGTTCTAAATTTAAAAGTAGGTAAAAATAGTAAATATAAAACAAATGAACGGGCGTGGGGTTTTAGCTTCTACAACCAGGATCAACTGACTGGATTAGCAGCTGCCAAGCCGCACCCAGGAGAGTCACCATGTGAACACACACACTGCAATAGTGACACTCGGGGTGCACTGTGAAGTACTTCAATCAGCTAACTCCAAGTAGCAGCACTGCCACTGTTCGGAGTTTCTTTTTTTTCTGTTTATAAATTTATATAAATTTATTAATTTTACATTTTATATTAAATAATGTATACTTAACAGAAAAATGAAATAACATATGAATAAATTTTAATATATATGTTGACAAGAAACATCATTTTCAACATCATCCATTTACCTGCTTGCAAAATCTAACAATAAGAGTAGAAATATATTTCTGTATGAAATATAATGAAAATTGAAAACTTTAACACCAATGTAATCTTTGCCACACCAGTCAACAACGTGTTCCACACACAAATCTAGTTTACACTGACAGCACGTATGATTTGCTTTCCCAGCTTTTTGGCAGGTCATACCTGTCACCTCTTCTCTTCTTGTTCTCTCAGGAGGTTTCCACTACACAGTGTACATTTAGCAGGACAATGAAATACCAATAAAATAGAATATTAAATATACTATAACTGTTCAAGAAGAACGTTTCCTTTTTTATACAGAAATTTATGTTGAGAAACAAATATCAATGAGATAATTACAAAGCTGATTAATAGGACATTTTCAATAGTTAATACATTTTACATTATTATCTTCTTAGTGGTTATCCATAGTACAAGAGGCAGACAGGATATCCTGTCCAAACATTATTAGTACAAATCTTTTTTCTCATAGAATTAAGCGAAAGTAGCTGTATACCTATCCTAACTATTCTGTATATACAAATACAAAATGGTTCTTCCTTTGTATCCCCTTTTTTGGCTTAGTCCTGTCAGAGTTGTGGTCTACTGGACTGTGCTGGAGTGTTTTGCTGAATTCATGCACCTATAGTATTTAAATGCCAATAGAATACCATACATCTCTGTTCAGGGTTTCTATTCTCCTATGGCAAGGCATCCTACCATGGGTGTGAGGCATCACGTAGCCCCTGCAGATTCCACCAGACTCACCGCTTTGACTCACTTTCACAGCTCTTTGCAGAGTCCAGAGGCAAAGTAAAATTCCAGAAGAAAAACCTTCGGGTCTCCGTAGCTCTGCCATTTACTTGGGTGAGTTAATTAACCTCTCTGAGACTGAACTTTCTTTTCTAAAAGGATGCTGTCTGGAAAGCACAAGGTCCTGAGTTCAATCCCTGGCACCTCAAAAAAAAAATTCCTTCCTTCATGGACTGGGTAGATGATTCAGTAGAATAAATGCTTGCCTGGCAAGCACAAAGGCCTGAGTTCAATCCCCAGTTCATGTGTTGGTGATTCCACTTCTGAGTATGTAGCCTCAAATGTTCAGAGTACAATCCATGCTCATAGCATCATTCTTCACAATACTGAAAATGTGAGAGCAACTTAAATGTCTGTGGTCTAATGAATGGGTTAGCCAAATGCGGTATATACAGTGGAATATCATTCAGCTATAAAACAGAGAAAATTTTGACAGGTGCTACAAAATGCATGAACCAACTGCTCAGTTCTCCCAGGTACAAGGAGCCAGAGCCTATGGATTCCTTACGCTTGGACTGTGTTCCAAGACTTGTCATTTTTTGCAGAGAACAAATCTGCTCAATGAGAAGGTGTTCGTTTCTTAGGACCTCTGTGACAAAGTGCCATGGACTGGGTGGCTTCATACAGTTGATATGCATTGTCTCACAGGTCCGGGGTCTACATATCCAGAGCGAACACATCAGCAGCCTGTGCTCTCTGTGAAGGCTCATGTGTGGGGATCCTTGCTTAGCCCCATCTGGAGTCCACTGGCTTCTGAGTTTCTTTTGATTGTAGCTACAGTACCTCAGTCTCTGCCTCTGTTGTAAGGGGGACAGCTTTCCATGGGTGTGTAGGCATCTTTTCCTGCCGGCCCGTGCGGGACCCGTCGCTCCTCTGGGATCGGGCGTCCAGGGACGTATGCAGCTTGTTGGGCCTGGGTGAAAGGGGAGCTGAGAGGGGGTTGAAGTAAAGTTTCTGTTTGCTCCCCCCTCCTGGCCCGGCGTGGCCGGTAGGGCACGGGTGGAAGCCACAATAGAAGATTGACAGGAGTCTAAAATATGGGAAAGGGCTCTGTATCTAGATTATAGCTTATTATCACTCTACTTTAAAGAAATAAAAACATTAAACCGAGGACATTAAATAAACTAAGTCAGGCACAGAAATAAAAATAATGCATATTTTCCCTTATCTGAGGGAGCTAAAAAAGGGGAGTTACCAGAGGATGAAAAGTGTAGAGAAAATGGGGGGGGGGCGAGAGAGAGGATAGTATATGTGGTTGACAAAAATAATGACATATTTCACAATAATCATCAATAAAGAACTTTAATGCTCCCAATGCAAATGATAAATGATTCAAATAATAGGCATACTATTACCCTCATTTGATCATTACACATTGTGTACATGTATTAAAATTTCACACAGTACCCATAATTTTTTTGTTTTCAGACAGGGTCTCACTATGCAGTTCAGGCTGGCCCTGTGCTCACTTCTGTAGACCTCAGTGTGGTCTTGAACTCCCAGTGATCCTCCTGTCTCAACCTGATGCTAGGATTACAGCCATGTGCCACCATGCTCTATCTATATTTAAGATAAATATGCAAAATGTCACTATAAAAGTAGATTAATATTAATTTTATAAAAGAAATCCAAGCTGAATTCATTGATGATGCATTCTGAATGTGACATATAAAAGAAATACAGAAGATTTCTAATCTTTCAGACTCATTCAAATCATTTATTTATTTATTTATTTTTGCAGAACCAAGGATTGAACTCAGGCCCTTGTGCTTGCCAGGGAAGCACTTATTCCACTGAACCATCTCCCTGGCCTTTTTTTTTTTTTTTTTTTTTTTTTTTTTTTTTTTTTTTTTTTTTTTTTTTTTTTTTTTGTGGAACTGGGGATTGAACTCAGGCCCTTGTACTTGCCAGGGAAGCACTTATTCCACTGAGCCATCTCCCCAGCCCTAGACTCATTCAAATCATAAGGGTCTCCAATATCAAAGAACTGATTATACAACATATATGAAGCTTTAAAAGGATAAAGAAATACACATACCCTTTTTTTTGGATCCCCTCACTCTTTAATAGACTATCTGTTCAATCCAATCATATTATATAAAAAGACCTATGTGATTTTTAGTTTTTTGAACATCCATACTTATTAAAGCAAGTTAAAAAGATAACTTAGTATATTTAAAACAGCAATAACAGATTAGATAAAGTTTATATAAATCAGCAAGAAAACATTAGGTAACTAAGGAAAATGGGAGGACACATGGTTAATTTATAGAAGGAATACAAAAAAGTTAAAACATGAAGAAGATGAATAGTTTCATTGGTCATTAAAAAGCACAAGATAGTTCAATGAATTACACCTTTTGCCTATTAGGTAAATAAAAGTTAAGGAATTAGCACCTTCAATGTTGTCAACTGCAAAATGTCACAAATTGGGATACCTTTTGCTGCTAAAATTTTTTCTAGAAATCAACCTGGAAACCTTCATCTGGAGGTTTAGAAATGTTCACATCATGTGTCTAACCAATTCTGTTTCTGGAACTTCATTCTTAGGAAATAATCTGAAATCTGCATAAAGCTGTGGCAGCAACTTGTGACATTTTAAAACATGTGGAAATAAAATTTAACAAAAAAGTTTTGTGTCAGGCAATGAGGATTAAGTAGTATATAAAACAGTCCCAGCCTCATTGAATTTCAAGCCTGTTGGAAAGCTAGACAAATTTTACAAGTAATTATCTAAAGTACAATAATAGGGAATCACTAAGTTAATTATGAGACATTCAAATGATGAGATGACACAGTAATCAGCAATTATTTATAATGAATAATTGAGGACATGAGAAAATCCTTATACTAAATAAAAAGCTATGAAACTGTAAAAGGCTAAAAATACGTTGAAAACATAAGGGGTAGGGCATAAGGGGTGTGGAACAGTAAGAGCCTCCCCTACTGATACTACCTAAGACTATCAGGGTCTATAGCATTTTACATTGGGAATGCTTTGTGGACAATACCACTGAAGGAGACTGACTATGGGGAAAGTCTCATAGCCAGAGGCATTGTTTAAAAATACTGGCCAGCCAAGTAGCTCAATGGATTAAAAGCACCAGCAAGCAGGTGTGGGGAGGGGGTTCAATCCACAGGGGTGGGGCCTGCTGTGCCTGCCCCGCCCCCGGGGCCTTGAGACTGGGTGTGGTAACACGCACCTGTAATCCCAGCTCTTGGGAGGCTGTAAACAGGCAGATCACTATGTGTCTGATCTTGTAGTGAGACTCTGAACACCCTGTAGACCCTTCCCTAAAAAATACAAAAAACAAAAACAAAAACAAAAAAAAATGAGCAGGCAGAAGTTGCCACACTTACGCAGGGCCTGGAGTCTGGTGGGGGGCTGGGGGTGGGGGTCTTGGGCGGAGAGAGCAGGTGGATAGACCCACATATGCTGGGCCTGGGGTTTGGCTGGAGAGAAGTCAAAGGAACTATAGAAATCATTACCAAATAATCAAACATCACACTACTTCAAAATGCAATATTGGTTGAGGCAAATAAAACATCAGCCAAATATGCAACTAGAAGATCTGGAAGATGAGCCAATCACAGGCAGTTTAAAGCTCTGATATACTTTGAGTCTTCTAGAAGGCTGTGCACATGTGCAGGGCTGGTGCTTATTCAAGAAAGATCAAGAGGGTCCTATTTGCCTGATATTCTTGGCTGATTATGAGCCCTTGCCCAAGCAGAATGTGAAATTCAAGGCAGACTTCAAACTGCTAGAACTTTGCTTAATATTTTTTTTGGTACTGGGGATCAAACTCAGGACCTTATGCTTCCCAGGCAGGTGCTTTGCCACTGAGCTATCTATCTCCTAGGGGCAAACTACTAGAATTTTGAGTGCAAGCCCCAATCAAAATACAGATTTTCCTTAGCAAAAGATAGAATGCTTACTGGTTCAAAGTGTTTAAGGAACACAGGCCAATCACTAGCTAATCTCTCACTAAGTTATGCTGACCTAAAGTACTCCTCTAGGAAGCCAGGCTTAAAAGTAAAAACAAGAATTTAAAACCAAACCAAACCCTGCTGAGACTTCAGTGACCACACATGGCAGGAAGCACAGACTAGATAGTCCAAGCTAAGCACTAAACAAACAACGTGAAAACAAAACAAAAAAAAAAGTAAAAAATAACAAAATGCCTTGGGAAGGATCTGAGTCCATAATTGTGAAAATATGCTATCTGAAGTTTTGAGTTACAAAAAAAAAAATACATGGGTGGTGGTAGTAGGGGGGCAAAATCAAAGATTAAAAGCAGCAAGTTGAAATTGTCACTGGAAGAATTTGGTTGGTGGATTTAGTAGACAGACTTTAAATTAGTTATTACAAATATGTTCAAAGAATTAAAAGAAATTACATTTAAAGAATTAAATCTCTTTCATATATTTATTTATTCTTTCAATGAACAGTGACATATGCCAGGTACTGAATAGTATAGTAACAAAAATGTAGTCCAGGCCTACAAAGAGCTCAAAGAAAAGAGAGAATGTAATAAACAATACTCAAATAGCTATCACTGTGAGACAAGTAAATTATGGCAAACAGCCACTCAATAAGCATTGGTTGGATGGCTAGGCAAACAAGAAAAACATAAGGCAAGTTAGTGAAGATCAAGAGTTAGGGATAAAGAAAGAAAATAAAAAGCAGAATCACTACAATTCAAAGTTCAAAGTAATTCAGAATTCAGTAGAGTGCTTTATAGAGTAAGACAGACAAAGGGGGTTGGTGGCACTCAAACTGAATATTTCCCAGGTAAACAGAACAAGACAATCAGAAAGTGCCTAGCATTTAAAGAAAGTAAATGGCAAAGCTTGTATCAGTACTTGCTTTAAATGGAATTCCTAATGTTATATGTTAGTTACCCTAATTTTTGGACAGTATGTAGGTTTTCTTTAGAATTTATTTGTAAGAGGCAACAATGAATCTTTGAAGTGGTATACCACAACCACTTTCTATCCTACTGCTCTTGGTCTTATGATACGCAGAATAGTACATATACCAGTACCATGAGGAAAAAGGTAGATGTAGTAGTATACAGAAGATATGCCAGCATTATTTTTAGAACTTCATCAACTCTGTGCTAGAAATATAACCAGCTTCCCCTCACTCTGCACATTAAATTGAATAGAAAGCCAAATGCTTTATCAATGAGAAAATGTATTTTTTCCTATATGAGATGCACTGTGTATAAATAAGCATGAACCAAGAATAAACGACTTGCCCAATTTACATAGCAGAATGACTTGCTTTATTTGTAATACTTTTCAAATCAGAGAAGTCTACAATTGAAAACAAAACTATGCTTCTGTTTTACTTGGGTGTGATGACACAAGTCTGTAATCCCAACTCTAGGAGGGTAGACAGGAGGACCCCAAATTCAAGATCAACTTGGGTATTTTGATGAGACCCTATCTCAAAATACAAAGTAAATAAAGGTTCAAGATGTAGTTCAGTAAGAAAGTCTGAAAGTTCAAGTCCCCAGTGTGGCAAACTATACTCTAGAACAGAGGTGGCAAACCTGTGGTACACATGCCATAATGGTTTTTAATAGCTCTAAAAGGTTTAGCATGACAGCTCTAGACATTATACAAATGCTAGAGATATAAAAACCCTGATTCATACCTTTGAGAAGCCCATATTTTAATTATGAAAGCAGAGTTCAAGAAATAGAAGTCTAAGAAAAAAGGTGTCAAAGAAAGAACTTTTGTTAAATATAGCCAAATGAACATAAGAATTCACCCAATTCCTTCTAAAACTATGAAAGAAGTAGAAAAAACAAATCAACAAGATCAAAATAGTTGGGAAGATTAGAATAGTAATAAGGAGATATCCACCAAACTTAAAACAAAAGCATTTGGAAAAGAAGTAACTGAAGTGGTTGTGTCAATTCTGCCAAACACCCATAGGATAGAATCTAAATTGAAGTAAGCTAGTTCATTCCTGAGTGCCCCTAAAAGTAAAATACCAGGAATTTCAGGTTCTGGATACATGGAAACAGGAATTTTTAAAGATGAGCGTGCATGTAGAAAACCATTTAAAATAGAAGACTGATTCTTGCATCCCAGCCACAGCATCTGACACTTGCTTCTTCTCCAGACAGTGGGAAGACTTGGAGAGGATGATTCAAAGACTCCCTGGAACTCAGTAACACCAGCAATAACTAAGAACAGTAATTGAATTCCTTACTAAAAACAAGACAGAAAGTCTGCTCTGCCAATTATAAATGATAAAATCCTTTCCAGGATGGATTATCAATATGTAAACTTATCACCCCCAAACTTCTTCCCACAAAAGATTAAATCAAATGTATTTAGAAAAGCTGACTTTGGCTTAAGGGGAAAAACCATGCTATAAGGTACTATATAAATTCCCAGACAAGCCTCCACCACACAGTCACACAGTGAGGCCCATCACTCAGTCAGACCTACTCACAAAGTTTCCAACCTATTTTTCCTTAGTGGAAAAAAAGCTAAAAAAGCATGAAAAACAGCTCTCATATGAAATACTGGGGCCAAAGGGAAAGGAAAATGACAGAATAATTATAATTCTACTCCCTTCTATTTCCCTTTGAGGATATTCGATATAGCACTTGAGAAAAAAAATGATGCTATAAAAAAGGAACAGAGAACAATAATACTCTTACAAATGAATCATTTTTTAATCTATTATAAATATAATTTTTTTAAGTTTCTTTTTTTTGAAAGTTCAAGGATAGTGTATAAAAAATCCTACTAATTTGTATAGGTTGATTTTGTATCTTCTCATTTCATTGAAGTTGCTTATTAGTTTTTACAGTGTTATTGTGTGTGGAAGTATTTAAGGGTTTACTGTATATAAGATCATGTTATCTGCAACCAAAAAAATTACTTCTTCCTTCATGACTTGGGTGTCTTTTCGTACTTCTTAGACTTGAGGAACCATTCTGGCTGGGACTTTCAGTGACACATTGGATAGAAATGGTGAGTGGCATCCCTATCTTATTTCTCACCTTAAAGGACAAATTGAAAAATTTTTTAACTTTTAACGTTCAGTATGATTCTAGCTGTTAGTTTGTCACATATGGCCTTTACTGTTTAGAAACATTCCTTCTATACGTAATTTGTTGTTTTTATCATGAAATGATATTGAACTTTTATCAAATGTTTACTCTTCAGCTATTGAGATGGCCATATGGGTTTTGTATTTCATTTTGGTAATGTATTATACTACAATATGCATATGGTGAACCATGCTTATGTGCTAGGAATAAATCCTATTTGGTCATTATATTTCATACATAATTTCATATATATTTTATCATATTTGGTCATACTATTTCCCCATTCATATAGTCAGAAATGCATTAGTAATTACATGAAGACAATGACTTTTAAAATGAATCTGATAGATATCAAAAGGAAAAGGCAATATAAATATCAGCTAATGAATTAAACATTTAAAAATTACATTTAAACATGTAAAAATTCTCATTAATTTTAGAGCTCAAAAGAATTAAAATACATTGGAGCAAAGTTCTCCATTTTCTCACTGAAACAACTAAAGGCCAGAGATGAATTTACTTTGTCATTACAACACAATAAGGTTTGAAGGTGTTGTATACTAACAGACAATGACTTTCAGGAAGAAATCACAGAAAATAGTCCCTTCGGATATCACATTTATTATACCAAGTGTGAAAGTGGTCAACAAAAAATGGATTCAGGGCATTAAGGAGGTTCCTCATGCATATTTACCTTCTGATAGGCAACAGAACTATCACATATGATTTCGCCAAAATTACATACAACCTTGCAAGAAAATACTTCCACATGAATGCTTATACAGTAGCTGCCTACCTAACCTTAAACTGATACTCCCCCCCCTTTGTCACAGATCCTGATAGCCATGGATAATTGCTTCAACACATGTACCTTTCTTATTTTGTTTTAAAAAATTATTTGCCTTCTTTTTCCTCCCCAGTTATGCTCATGGTTAATCATGGCACCCACATCCTAAACTACATGACACTGTTATTCCTGAATAAAATCTTTGTTTTGTAAAATCATTCTGTCACTCATTTGAGGTTGATACAAGTATTATTTTTCTTTTAATATGCTATTAAATTTGGTTTGTCAGTATCTTGTTGAAATTTGTTTTGCATCTATGCTCATCAGGGATACTGATCTGTAATTTTTGTTGTACTACCTTTGTCTTACCTTTGGTTATCAGAGTAATGATGACCTGCTAAGATGAATTTGGAAATACTTCCTTCACTTCAATTTTCTGGCATAGCTTAGAACTTTTTCTCCTTCGTGTAGGTATTTATCACCATAAAATTCCTTCTTAAGAGTTGCTTTTGGTGTCTCTAATAAGTACTGGCATGTTGTGTTTTCATTTTCATTTGACTCAATATTTTTTTTTTTCAAATTTCCCTTTGGTTTCTTCTTTGACTCACCCCCTTCTTTGACCTGGTTGTTCAAAAGTATATTAATTTCTATATATTTGTGAAATTTCTAAATAATGTTTAGTTTCATGGAATAGTGGTTATAAGAATACTCAATATGTTTCCAATCTTGTTATATCTGTTTAGACTTGTTTTGTGGCTTAATATATCATCTATCTTTGAGAATGTTACATGCGCACTCAGATGTATTCTGATGTTGTTGAATAGGATATTGTGTAAATGACTACTAGGTTCATTTGGTCTAGAGTGTTATTCAACTCTATTGTTTCTTTATTGATTTTCTATCTGGATGATTATTCCACTGTTGAAAGCAAGATATTGAAATGTACTATATTTGTATTGCTACCTGTTTTTTCTTTCTCTTATGTCAATATTTGCTTTCTATAGTCAGGTGTCCTAAAGTTGGGTACATACATATTTACAAAAGTTACAGCATCTTGATTTGATCCTTTTATAATCTTTTGAATCCTTGAATATTTGAGTTACAGTCTATAAGTATATATCACTCTACTCTGTTATCACTTACAAGTACTATCTACATATAACCCTTTGCTTTAAATCCATGTGTGTTCTTATAGCTAAAGTGAATTTCTTTTGGGTAGCATATAGTTGGATCTTGTTGCATTATCCACTCAGTCATTCTATGTCTAGGTTAGAGAATTTAGTTAACTTAATTTTAAAATAATTGCCAATACACAAGATATTGCTATTTTTCACTATGTTTTTTTGTTTTGTAGCTCTTTTTACCATTCTTTCTCTTTTGTTAACTTCTTTGTTAGATGATTACTTTTTGTACAGGTGCACTCTGATTCCTTTGTCTTTTGTATACCTACTAAAGATTTTTCCCTGTGGTTAACTGAGGATTACATAAACCACCTTTTAACCATAAAAAAGCTATTTTAAGCTAATTATGACCTTTATTACATTAAAAACATTAACTTCTTTTTTCTCCCACCCCCATTAACTTTTGATGTTAAAATTTACATTTTTATATACTGTACGTCTTTTAACAAATTATTGTAACAAATGAATACTTTTTCAACTTTTATACTAAAATTAAAATTTATGCATTATCATTATAGTATTAGACTATTTTGAATTTGACTTTATTTTTACTTTTAGAGTGAGTTTTATAGTTTCATGCTTTTGTTATTAGGGTTCTTTAGTTTCAACTTGAAGAACTTTAGCATTCCTCATGAGGTAGATCTAGTTGTGAACTCCCATGACAAACTTTTTATGTAGCCTTCATTTCTGAAGGTCAGCCTTTCCAGATATAGTACAGATAATTGGTAGTTTTTCTTTTTAGCATTTTGACTATGTCTTCCCCATCTTTCCTGATATGCAAGGTTTCTACTGAGAAATCCACTGATAATTTTATGGTGAGTCCCTTCTAAGTTATGAATTGCATTCACATTGTAGCTCTCAAAATTCTCTTTGATATTTGAGAATTTGATTATAATGTGCCACAGTGAAGATCCCTTTATATTTAACCTATTTGGAGGTTTTCTGGACCTCATGCTTTGGATGTTCATTTACCTCTTCAGATTTGGGATGCTTTTTTTTTTTTTCCTGCTTCTTCTGGAAATCCTATAATGCATGTATTAGTTCACTTGATGCCGTCCTGTAAGTCTTTTATGCTTTCTTTTCTTTTTGGTTCCTTTAACTGGGTAGTTTCAAATAAATGATTTTAAAACTTTGAGCTCACTGATTCTTTTTTCTACCAGGCTGTATTGTTTAAGTATTACACGAAATTTTCTTTTTTTGTTGGATTTTTAAATTTCATTCATTGTGTTCTTAAGCTTTGAAATTTCCAATGGATTTTTAAAAAATGGTTCTATTTTATTTTTGAAATTCTCACTTGGTTCATGTATTTTTTTCCTTTGTTTAGTTGGTTTGTATTATCTTGCAGTTTACAAGTTGTTTTCTGGATGTGCTGCTGAAGCGAACACAGTGACTTTCTTTAGAAATAATTTTGAATTGCTTATCAGGCAGCTTTTAGATCTTCATTTCTTTGATTGGTTAGTGGTGTTTTGTTTTGGTATTTTGGTGATGCCATGTTCTCCTGATAATTGTGATTCTTATGGGACAGATTTGGTGTCTGCACATCTGAACCAACAACTTTTTGTAGACTTTACAGATTGCGTTCAGCAGGAAATCTCCTCCCTAATCAGGCTACCTACAAATTTGGGAGTGCCATCCTTTTTTTTTTTTTTTTTTTTTTTGTGGAATCGGGAATTGAACTCAGGCCCTTGCACTTGTCAGGGAAGTGCTTATTCCACTGAGCCAACTCCCCAGTTTCAGGAGTGTCATCCTTCAGGATGAAGGTGAGACTTCTGAAGGGGCTTTTTGGTGAGCTCACTTGATGCCTATATTCAAAGGGCCTAGTATGGTGCTGAGATCCACTGAAGTGGGCCTATTGACTAGTACTGCAGGGACATGCCCTAAGCATGTGTTTATAGAGCTGGTAAGAGTCTTGGGTTGATGCATGTCAATCAGATGTTAGACTAGGTCCTAAGCCTAAGTCCAAAAGGGCTATCCTGGCACTGGGATGATCCTGGCACCTGGGCCTATGGAACAGCCTGTGCCACAGACTATGAAGATTGGATCTATAACCTATGTATATGATGGCTAGATTGGAGTTTTTCTATCTTAGGCAGGCCTAGGTTCTGAGTCAGCTGGGGGTCCAAGGGGTTAGTATTAGAGCTTGAATCCATGGAGAGCAGGCTTGGGTCCTGGGTCCACTGCACCCCAAAGTCTTAGGGAATGGCCTTAAGACCTAAATAAATGTATTGAATCTACATGAACCATTAATTAACTCAAAAGTCATAATGAAAACAATTTTGTACATGGTATATTTACAGTTGCCTATTGTTATTAAAATAAATTACCAACGTCTCAGTGCCCTTAAAACACAAATTTGTTCTTTTATGGTTTTGGAGGTCAGAAGTCTAAAAAATATGATTGCTTCAGGGAATGATCCATTCCCTGACTTTTTTTACCTTTTTATTCTTGTATTTTAGGAAAGGGTCTATCAGGTGTTCAGGGTCTCACTACTAGATTGGATTTGTAGTGATCTGCCTATTTACAGCCTCCCAAGAGCTGGGATTACAGGTGTGCGCCACCACACCCAGTCTCAATTGCCATCTTAGGGTGTTTTGGGGGTGGGATTGGCAAGGCAGGCTCTGGGATTGAATCCCAGGTCCCTGTGCCTGCTTGTAGGTGCTTTAATCCGCTAAGCTATTTGGCCGGCCCACTTTTTTTAGCTTTTGAAGTTTGTCTGCATGCCTTGGGTTTCTCCTCTTCTTCTTCCTCCGTCTTCAAAGTATACCACTCCAAGCCCTGGTTGGTTCCACTGTTTTGTTTCCTTGTTTCTGAGCATACTTCCTACCTCTTCTAAGAACAATTGTCATTAAAATAGGGCTAAAACATATAATCCTATGAATCTCAATCTTTTATGATACATGCAAGGTCTTTTCACCACGTAAGGTAACACATTTGCAGGCTCCAAGAATTCCAAGAATTGGATGTAGACATCTTTAGGGGACTATTATTCAGCCCACTATACATGGTCTTGGTATTTTTCATATTAATGGGAATTTCTCAATTTAATTTCTCCAGAAACTACTAAACTCTCCAGCAGCCCCTAAACTCAGAGTGTAACATGATATTAATGTAAAGTTAGAACAAGACAACCTCAGTATGTCACAGAGCCATGACAGAGCTTCAGAATTCTTTCAGATTTATTTTTATTTAATTTTTTAGAGTACAAAATAGTATTAAAATAGAAAAATTACAAATGATACAGAATTTCACTTAACAAAATAATTGAATTTCATAGTATTTATTGTAATGCATAGTGTTGTCTTCCAACTAATTGTTCATATTACCAGATATATGCATGTAAAACTGGAAGAACAAAGAAAAAGAAATACATAAGAAATTAAGAAGAGAAAAAGGTCAAAGAATTGAGAAAAGGAGACAAAACAAATGAAGTATTAACTTCTCCTTTCCACAGACCAGCAGAAATCTACAGTACAGTTATCCAAACCATCCTGCTTATATACATAGATATATCTCTTTCCCCCACACCCTCTCTTGTCCTCAACTCAGTAATTCCTTCCTTTTGATGGGTTCATTCACTTTTCCCAGTATCTATTATGCCCTTCAGATTTTCTTTTCTTTTTCAGGTTCTCACACAAGGGAGACAATATGATGTTTGCACATGTAGGTCTGATTTATTTCACTTAAGAGTATTGTCTTTAGTTGATCCATTTGTCATGTTTCTTTTTAATTAAGATATTTATGGACAAAAATGAAAACATGACAACATTTCATCAAGCTGAAGAATGTTAAGCAAAAAAGTAAAAAACAAAACATTGCAAAGTTCAATCAAATATTATAGTAGTGAGGGTGAAGATCAAAGATACCTGTGAGTGGAAAGGTAGTAATATATAAATTGAAGGACCTGGACAGAATATTACTTTCCTGTTAAGAGTCACCAAAACAGTAGCAGTAGCTGAAACAGCAGCCCCTAAAACTCCATTTGTATGAAGTGTTCATAATAGGTAAATCTATTGAACAAAAATTAGATTAGTGGTTACCAGGGGTTGGGAAGAAAGGATCTCAGTACATTCTTTTAAAAATTTCAGTTCTTTAGTCACATCATATCAGGTACCGTTTAGTTGCTTCATAACTTGATGTAATTGTTTCCTTAGTAGATATATATCTTTTAGCCCTGGGAAGATTTAGAAATAGAGAAATGAACAGGGAAAAGTGCTGCTGAAGATAGCTTCACAATGGAAGAGATACCTGCACCATGCTGTCAAGCAAGTACAAGTCCACAGTACATATGCACATATTAGTATAAACAGAAGGCAAGAGGAAAGAGGACTAACATCTGATACGGCACAGAAGAACTGTGCATTTAGAGTGTTGTAAATAGCACTTACTGGCCTAGAAACAAAGTAGAAGTGGAAGATGAATGACAAGAAAGCTAAAAACCATAAACAGGGACAAACAATGTAACAAAGGAGTTAAAGACCTCTGGAGCAACATAACTTTGTATTAAAAATTTGGCTCTGGCTTCACTAGCTATATAAATCTCAGTCAAGCCTCATCCACTTCATTTATGAAACATGAGTAAAAAATAGTACTGGGGGACAAAGCACAAACTTTCTTCAATTATGCAATTTTTAAATAATAGTTTTTCTTCTTTTTTCAATCTAGACTGAAAATCTTAGTACTTTTACGTTAGTACTATCTAGCACAACTTTTGGGGGTGATGTAAATGTTCTAAATCTGTGTAGTCCACCATGTAGCCACAAGCCACATACAGTTATGGAGCAACTAAAAGGTACCTGATGTGATGTGACTAAAGAACTGAAATTTTTAAAAGAACGTCCTGCACTGAGATCCTCTCTTCCCAACCCCTGGTAACCACTAATCTAATTTCTGTTCAATAGGTTTATTTATTATGAACATTTCATACAAATGAAATCATATGATATGTGGTCTTTTTTATCTGCTTTTTTTTTCACTTCACATGTGTTAAAAGTTAATCCATGTTGAAGAATGTATCTGTTGCTTATTTGTTTTATAGCTAAACTATATTCCATTGTGCACAACTACCACATTTTGTTTACCTATTCATCCATCATTTGACATTAGAGTTTCTATCTTTTGGCTATTATGATTAACATTGCTATGAATATTTGTGTATAAGTTTTTGTATAAAACTTTTTAATGTATTTGGTTGTTACAGGGCCTCACTACACAGCTAAGACTCATAGTGATCCCTCTGTTTTCAGCCTGCCCATCACTGGGAGTATAGGCATACACCATCATGCCCAGACTCTGTGGCTACTTCAACCTGCCCTGAAGGCTGGGCTGGCATGGCATATACTTCCAAGGATCAAACTGTGGTCCCTGCACTTGCCTAAGCAGGCACTTTAGTCTGCTGAGTTATCTCACCATCCCCCTGTATAAATGTTTTTACTACTCTTTAGTATATACCTAGAAGTAGAATTACTGGGTCATATGGAAACTATAAATTTTGAGGAATTTACAGCTTATTTCCATAGTGATTATAACATTATACATGCTCACCAGCTGTATTAGCTTTCTGTGGCTGTGACAAAATACATAAGAAAATAAATTTGGAGGAAGGGTTTATTTTGGCTCATGGTTTCAGAGATTTCAGTGTGTGATCAGTTGGTCCCACTGTTTCTGGTACTTTTGTGAGGCCATCATGGTAGAAGGATTTGCACAGTGAAGTTGCTTACTCCACGGTGCCAAAAAACAGAAACAGGGTGAGAGGAAGGAGGGAGGAAAATGGGGAAGAAGGGAAAGAAGAAGAGAAGGAGAAAGCAGCCAAAGAGATACAGCTTCTAAATTTTTATTCCTGAAGGATGTACTAACCCTGAACTATGTCCCATCTCCAAAGTTTCTATCACCTTCTGATAGGCTATCAATTTATGAGTTCATCAATGGAATAATAAACTGATGAGCTCAGAATGCTCATGATCCAATCACTTCACCAATACCTCATCTCTGATCACTGTTGCACTGGAGACCAAGACTTCAACATATGAGACACTAGAGGATATATGTACCAAAAAAACCCCACCAGCAATGGATGAAACATTCAATTTTTCCACAATCTTGCTGACATTCATCATTGCCCATCTCTTTGATTCTAGCCAGCCTAATGCATGTGAGATGATAGCTCATTGTCATTTTGATTTGTATTTCTTGATTTGATGTGTATTTTTTCACATGTTTATTAGCCATCCTTCTTTGGAGAAATATCTATTTGACGAATTTGCATTTTAATATCAATTGACTTGAAATAGTTGCATTTGGCTAATGGTTACCATATTACCTACCTTTAATTAAAGTCAATGGGGACTGGCTATGTGACTGAAAGTCAAGTACAGTCTCATGACTCAGCTTAGATGTCCCAGATGGAACCATGAATGATCCAGCAAGGAGAGAGAAAGGTAATTAGTGCAACATCTGGAAGTAGGAGGCACCTAAATTACTATGATGATGGAAACAACTTGTTTATTGAGTACTTGCAAGGCTCTAAGGACCTTGCTTAGCACTCACCATCTTATTATAACAATCCTGTCAGGTAGATTCTACTGACTCTATATCACAAATGAAATAGTTTTATACAGATCAAATAAGCCAATTACTAGTAGGTCTACTTACTGTAAAATTCTCCTTTCTATTTCAACATTTTCTTCATCTGACTTAATTATAGCAATGATGTTACAGATCTCAATTAGGGAAATTAAGTGTTGTTTAGAATTCGACCATTGTGTTCTGAATCTATGGTACCATTTTAAGTCTACTAACCTATCTCAAAGGAATATTTTGAAAATTTGATGCCTTTGAAGAAGGAAAAGTTTAGCACTAAAAGAAAATATGAACTTATGACCTGAAATGGGGTCAAAGGTAGGTGATATTGAAAGCTTGGGAAATCACATGAAACTTAAAGCAAGAGAAATGCTCTGCTGATTCTTTCTGTGCCATCCTCACCTTCTCTGAAATGATTTAACAACTACAAAACATCTATTGCATTTCAGGCATTTTCTTTGGTGGTAGAGATATAGCAAAGATTACATTAGCAAAGAATCCTGACCTAAAAAAGCAAAAAAGCATAATTTTAAAAGTACACAAGCTCCAATAAGTTTATATCATGTGGAGACCTTGGTGCAGTATCTATTTCATAATGAACCTTAATTTGATACCACAGGATAAAATTCTTAAAGGACATGCTCTTCCTACTAAGAAACATGTTAGTCTGAGTATTATAGCCTTTAAAATGATTCAAAATCCACATATTTGGCAGTTAGTCTACTATAGTTGCTGAGAGTAGCACCCAGCTTCCAAATATATCCAGCAATGAAGGAAGTGAAAGGAATTATTAAAGCATACCTTTAGCCCTGTGGGGTTGTCTCAGACTCCTTTGCACATTATGGGAAGATAACACAGCAAGAATCACCCGAGCACTTCTCTTCCCTAAAGTGTGATATGATTTCCCAAGCTTTCATCATCTCCACCCTTGACCCCTATTTCAAGTAGATAAAACAGACAGGATGAGTTGTTCAGATAATTTGTGTGGGTGGCTATTGTGCTGGCTGGGACAATAAACACTTCTCTTTTAAAAAGTTCACATTTTATTCACTATTGCAAATAATAATAACTTAATTTTTAAATATTTTATTTCTAACACTATATCACAGAAAATAATGAAGTTCAAATTCTCTGGTAGACAGGTTGCTTTTGTCACTAACACTTGGCATTAACACTAGAGGGTTAGCCTTTGCATGACCCTCTCTTTGTGCCTCGCCTCTTGGATGAGTAAGCAGGGCAAAAGGTATAAATTATGCTGATTGGGAAAGCCTAAATGAAAGAGCTAACTCAATCATTTCTAGTCTCAAATTCATGGTTTTCTATGTTTCAACTCTTATCAAAGTACTCAACCTCAGAGTTAAAGAAATCACATACCAAACAAACTCACAAGTGATACCGCTAATACCATTTAGCCAAGTCATGTATCCTAAATTAAAATATCAGTCATATAAGGAAAAAGTGCAACCATGAATCTCAACTGCAAAAATAGCACTTTTTCCTGATCTTGTTAATAGAGCCAATAGAGACTATGAGAAGGCCTTTCTGTCAAAAGCTATTTTATTTCCCACAGTGACGTGGGTAGAGGACTACAATAAAACAGTGGATTTTATGTGAAGCTGGTCACCTATTACTTTAATGGCTGAGAGCAAGTACAAAGGAAAATCCATAATTTAACATGACAGGAACCAGGCATGGTGGCTTACACCTGTAATCCCAGCCAGGACTCAGAAGGTTGAAACAGGAGGATCACTGTGAGTTCGAGACCAGCCTGGGGGCTGCAAAAGTGAGCACAAGGCCAGCCCAAACTGCATAGTAAGACCCTGCCTCAAAAAAAAAAATTTAACATGACATTCCTTCTACGGATAGAAAGATCTATGCCTGGTTAGATATAGGAAACCTAATTGGAACCCTCTCAGTAACTGTTCTAAAACTGCTCACACCAGGGAGATGGCTCAGTAGAATAAGCACTTCCCTGGCAAGCACAAGGGTCTGAGTTCAATCCCTGGTTCTGCCAAAAAAAATAAAAAATAATAAAAAAAAAACCTGCTCACAATATTTGGTATCTATATGCACCAACATCTTGGTAAAATAAAAGTGACTACAGCATCTCAGGACCAGGATTACAATGCTCCAGATGGGATAGCATTATTTAATAGCTTAGAGCACACAAAAACAGCTCTACAAATTCCTAAACTTATCAGTCACAACATGGGCTTTCCTTTAAGAAAGTAAAAAAAAAAAAAAAAAGACAGTAAGATTTGAGAAAAATGAAGATTATAATAGATGATTACATGGAATACACTAGAGTATAGAAAAGCCAAGGACATATCAGTATAGAATCAGTGAGGAAAGGTCACAGAATTATTAAACAGGCTGCCACCATTACCCAGTACAAGAGGAAAGGGCACAGTAGTATATTTTCATTCAGAATTCTCTAGTCACTGAGTTAATAATTTGATATCAGAGAAAGAAATGGGTTTGTAGAAATATGGGTCAGGTGTAAGGGAAGAAACAGGTCTTTACTTAATGATTTTAAATGTTTGCAATTCAGAATTATGGGTAAGGAAACAATACCAAGGCTTCAATTCTAGCAGGGACTGGCAAGCTTTTGCTTAAAAGAGCCAAATAATAAGTAGTTGAAGCCTTGTGGGCCACACAGTCTCTGTCAAAATTACAACTCCTCAACTCTCCTTACAGCTTAAAAGTAGTCATAGAGGATACTTAGCCAACGAGTGGAGCTGATCTGGCCTGTGGGCTAAGTCTAGAGTGCTAACTCAGTGGTTCTCAAACTTCAGTGTGCCTTAGATTTTCCTTGGAGGGCTTGTTAAAATAAAGATAGCTAAGTCCCTTCTCTAAGGGTAGGGTTGTGGCCTGTGAATCTGCATTTGTACAAAGTTTCCAGACATGCTGCTAGTCAGCAGGCAATTCATGCTTTGAAAACCACTGCTCTAGACCTTCCTAGCTAAACAGGATGTTAAACATTTTAAGTAAGTTCATATCTGACTGGCCACAAATATTTGTCATTTGTATTGTTATAAATTCAAAGCTCAATGAGAATTATGTGATATAAAGAAAAACAGGAGACAACACACTAGTTTAAATTTTTTCCTTTACTTTTACCGCAGAGTAGATTTATACTGCTCCACCAGAAAAAGACACAATACAATCCTCAAATATTTTCATTAATTTCTACCTACTATTTTTACCTGACATGATATAATTTCTATAAAGAGCTAAAAACTATTAGGTTTGTAAATCAAAGAAGAAAATCAGTTTTAAAGACAAGGCTAGGGCCAGCCAAATAGCTCAGCAGATAAAAGTGCCTGTAAACAGGCACAGGGGCCTGGGGTTCGATTCCTGGGCTTGCGGTGTGCCCCAGGGCACACTGAGAAGGCAATTGAGACTGGGCGTGGTGGTGCTCCCCTGTAATCCCAGCTCTTGGGAGGCTGTAAACAGGAGAACACTAGGAGTCTGATCTAGAAGCGAGACCATGAACATCCTGTAGACCTTGCCCTAAAATACAAAAGAAAGAAGAAAGAAAGGAAGAAAGAAAGAAAGAAAGAAAGAAAGAAAGAAAGAAAGAAAGAAAGAAGGAAGGAAGGAAGGAAGGAAGGAAAAGGCTAAATGATCCTTGCAAATGAAAGAAATTCAACAAAGGGTATTTATCATTAGTTGTAGTTAAGGCTTTTTAAGAGTTATGTCATTTTACATTGATAAGAATCCCATGTAGTCAGTAATGTAGCCATTATTTTTCTTCCTTTACAAGATGAATAAACAGTGAAACAAGCCAAATACTGAGCGCACCTGATGTATTAAAATATTTTTCCTTAAAATACTTATTTCTACTAGCAGGTCTTAAGTTGCATTTCTCGTTTTTTTGTATTTTAGGGAAGGGTCTACAGGGTGCTCAGGGTCTCACTACTAGATCAGACTCATAGTGATCCACCTGCTTATAGCCTCCCAAGAGCTGGGATTACAGGCGCAGGCCACCACGCCCAGTCTCAATTGCCCTCTCAGCATGCCCCAGGGGTGGGGCCAGCACGGCAGGCTTTGTAGGTGCTTTAATCTGCTGAGCTATTTGGCCAGCCCTAGTTGCATTTTTCAAATCCAACTTACACGTATCTTTTAGGACCATGTCTATGAATGAGTCTTTGAGAGAAAACTATCCTAGTAAGATCTTCAAGTCTATATTCATATTTGTAGTCCTAATTCTGAAGCCACCTAGGCAGATATAACCAAGAAGCCTAAGCTTTAATCAGATGTCAAGTTAAAGCTCACTAAGCCATTAGTGCAAGTGGGGCATAGATTGTGGAGGTGTGATCCAACAGTAGGGAGAGATAATGTGGATAATCCAAAAAGTAGAACAGCAAGCCTACCATGTTCTCTCTCCAGATTTCTAAGCTCTTTGTGCAATGATGATAATGCAAGTGTGTTCATTTGAATAGATATTTACACAGATCTCTTTCTCATCTGTAAGAGGGCAATGTTTTTAAAAACAGCATAGGCTACAATATGTATGTAGCCTACAATATGTATGCTTGGTAGAGGTTTTTTCTATTCTTCTTAGCATGCTTTTAAAAATATTATGTATGTTGATTATAATGTGAGATGAATACATTCTCACTCTAACCTGTGATATGAATATTCCAATAACAATTTTAAAAATTTTATATGAAATATAATTAAAGAAAGTCCTCAGTGAAAACAGCTTCTTCTAAGACATGGACTGGCAGAGATTCTCATATAAATAAAGTCAGACAACTTTTCTTTTGAACAAATGGCTTACAGAAAAGTCAGCAAAAACTTCTAACCTAAATAATTCAATATAAATAATACTGTCTGAAATTTTACATAGGAAAAGATGCCTTGTACTGTTCTCTGAAACCAATCTTAAAAGTATTTCTATAAAAGTGATCAAATAACACAATGTAATTCCACCATGATCTTTTTTACACTTGACTACATAACATAACTTAATTGATGAGATATTATTAAATTTAGGTAATTTAGATTAAGTTCATGAAGTGTTCAGTCATATCTGAGACTACAAATTTAGGATCTTTCCACCTCGTTTTGTTCATTATTAAGATGTAGAAATTGATGTCATAAAAAATAGGGGAAGTTGTATTTAAAACACTTTATTCATAAATCATGTATATGGCTTAGTATGAAATTTTTTTCTCAGTCCTGAAATTTCATATTATCAACAGGTAATCTGTCAAATGTTCAAATGTAAAGCTGAAAGTATACAAAATTTCTTCTTTTAATATCATCTTTGGAGCTTTTCACAACACTACAAAATTACAATCTATAAAAGATTTACAAATTATGAAAATCTATAAACTCAATGTTATCTTTCCCATTTATACAAGAAGCAGTTTCTAAAAAATACTAAGTAACTTAAATATATTTTTACATCTTTCTTAAATTTCTTTAATGTTATCTACCTGTCTTCTACTTCTTTTTATAAATGAGGAAACAGGACAACAAAGATTAAATGGGTTACCCAAGGAAAAGCCTAACAAATCACTCAAGCATTACATTCCCTATACATTTCCTCAACTTCCTTCCTGTACTTTGTGATCATGGAGTCTCTGAACTCTACTTAAAACACTCATTCAACAACTACTGACTGTACGTAACTATACTGTATATCAGTTACTGAGTTTATGCAGTTTGTGACCTTTGTCTTATCAGAACTCAAGATCTAGTTAGATTAGGGCTAGATTTAACTATTTGTCATCTTTTTCCATTGACAGAAAGCTCCCTGAAGTCAGAGGAAGACTGGATGATAATGATGATAGCAACTGAATAGCAACCTCTTGACCTTTTACATAGGTTATGTTATTTAATACTTAAAGCAGCTTTCAATGTATATACTGTCTCCCTCATTTTATAGTCAAAGCAATAAGTAAATGAACAAATCTGTAAAAGTTAGCACCATTAGCAATTTACACACATGGTAGAAAACAATATTTATTTCACTGTATTATTTACACAATAGGCCTGTTTCCTGTGTGTAGTACTGAGAGAATGCACATTTGGAAACTATTGAAATTTATGTACTAACTGCCAAAAATAAGGAGTATTTCAGAGACATTCTACAAATAAAAAATACTTACGTTGCATTTTATAATCACTAATGCATGCAAACAGCTTCTGAGGCAGCTATCATTCTGTCTATAAATAATAAGAAAACGGCCACACTGTGCCCAAAGGTTACCAGATAAGGTCTTCAGGAGCTGCCTTACAAGCCACAAAGCAATGTTGATGCATGTGTTTGGAGGAAATTATATGTAGGTAGAAAAAGACAAACATCTATGATGATTTAAAAACACAATTGAGAATATATAAAGCATCAGTAATATAGTAATATTCTGTATATCACAACAGAGTCATACCTCCATAACTGAATTAGTAACACCATCTTCATTTCACTTAATATGTATTAAAATCTTCACATGGGTAAATTCTACTACTTCCACTCCACATTTAAATATCAAAATACTCTAAATTCAAGGTTAAAGGACTGAAACAGATCTCAATATATGTTTGAAGAGAGAATAATCATTGTGTTTAACAATAACCCATAACCTTCAGACCAACTAAAGGGAATAATCACTGTGAGCTGTAAATGATTCAAAAAGTCACAATAATGGTTACAAAATAAAAAAAATTTAAAGGAAATAAAAAAGACAAAGGGAACAAGCCCCATAATAGAACTTAAGAAGCTCAAGTGAAATAATGTGTACTTAGATACAAAAAATACAATAAAGTATTAATTTTCTATTGTAAATAGGTGTGGACTAGTTTAAAAAGACAACAAATGAATTCAGTTAGGGTTGGGGGAAAGAGGGATGAAGAAAGAATTAAGTTCTCTATCATGGAAGAATTTAAGAAAATAACAAAAGCTTTATGAACACCAAAAATTTAAAGTTTAAAAATTTACTTTGTCACCTCATCAACGGCTTCCATTCAATTAACAGTCATGAACAAGCTAGAGAATGAAAATGGCTTAGTTTAGGAAAACCAAATGATTTTGTCTAAAAGCGAACCATCCAAATCTGTAAAATACAGTTGCAGTGATGCTCTAATATGCTGATTTTGAGATAGATTCACAGAAAGATACTGTAAAGTTGCCGCACCCACAGAAATGAAACCAAAACATCTTTTCAGACACACCATGGACATCATATTCATTTTGATAGGCCCTTTTATTTGCCTACATTTTATATATTTTTTTTTGTACAGGGTCTCACTATGCAGAGACTCTTAGTGGTCCTCCTGTTTTCAGCTTCACCACCATTGGGATTACAGGCATGTGTCATGACACATGGGGCTGTGGCTGACGCAGCATGTGGTAAATTGCCTCCATTTTATAGCCATACATTCTCTTGGTCCTGTCAATTTGCTGGCATTTCACATTATTGATCTTCCCCACTCTGAAATGTATGCGCTCTCCAGCTCCCCTTAGTTTTCTGTCTATGACTTATACTCCAAACCACAACTCCCAGTTCAGTTATACCCAGGACCACACCCACTCACACTAAATGACTCCCAAATCGTGATTGTCATTCCATCCTTTCCATTCATATTTGAGGCTAAAATTCCCAGGAACATTCAATTAGAAATGTCTTGTATTCAGTCCAAATTCAAAGTACCAATCTACATCATTGACTACAGAACAAGAGTTAGTGATAGACTGATAGGTAAGAAAAGATCATATACATTATTTTAATGGAAAATGAGTATTTATGTACAGTGTACAAATACAATCACATTTTGTTTTTTAAAAGAAAAACTTCCATGATGCACAAGAGATTACAATGATTACCTCTAGAAGGTTCACTATGACTGCTCTAGAGGATAGGAATACAGATGGTGAGAAAATGGAGTCAATTTACCATTTATTTATTTATTTACTGTTTTTGAGACAAGGTCTTACTCTGTAGTGTAAGCTCACCCTGAACTCACTATACAGCCCAGGCTGGCCTCAAACTCACAGTGATCCTCCTGCCTCAACCTCCAAGTGCTGGGATTATAGGAATAGTGTCTCAGAGACAATTTACCTTTGTACTATCTATATATTTTACATCATTACTTTTATAAATTATAACTAGTTAATTAATAAAGATATATTAGTAAAGATGTTAAATCTCAAAATTATGACATTAACTTTAAGTCAGTTTAGCTTCAGAAATGAAATCTTGCCAGTAGAGAAAATCAAAGATAGCTTCTCCCTAGATAGTCTTATGTACTACAACTAATAATACCACAGCAGCCCCAGTACAGAAAGAAAGGAGGATTCTATAGTATCTTGAACACAGTAGCAATAGTCAAAACACTGTTGTTTGTTCCAGAATCTGCATTTTCAGTTGCAAGTAAAAAAACCATAAAATATGAGAGCAGCACATCCCATTTGCTTGATAGTTGGGTTAGGTGTCTGCTCTGAAGCAGCAATTCAGTATCTTGATTATTAAGAGTGCAATTCTGGGTAACAGTGAAGACACACTCAGCAGCTGTGGTTCAGTACATGGTTTGCCGAGTAACAAAGGAAAATTTCTGTATTTTTATCACAGGATATAGGAATGGCAAATACCTATCTCTGAAACTTCTCTATTTCTGATTAGGCATTTTAAAAGTAATTATCCTATTCTATCTATTGGGCAGAGGAATTGGCAGGAAAACTTAAAGAGTAAAAGGAGTAGAGAAAGTTCTAAAAGCAGTTGTATTTTTGACAGATGGTCAAGATTCCATATTTCCACTACTAAAGAACAGTGATAGCTCAGTGGTCTAAGTGCCTGCCTAGGCAAGTGCAAGGACCCAGGTTCGATCCCTGGTACCACATGACAGGCTGAG
The DNA here is from genome assembly GCA_004027165.1 of Ctenomys sociabilis. NCBI lineage: Eukaryota > Metazoa > Chordata > Mammalia > Rodentia > Ctenomyidae > Ctenomys > Ctenomys sociabilis. The sequence continues at coordinate 65,406 of PVKA01001694.1, forward strand.
CATGCCTAACTGGCCAGCAATACCAGGTAAGGTGGTGCACATCTGTAATCCCAGTGCTGGGGAGGCTGAAACAGGAGGATCACTATGAGTCAGAGTTGCATAGTGAGACCCTGTACCAAATACATAAAAAAAAGAATAAATAGTAGTTTGGTGACAAATGTTGGTACTTATTAAAGAAAAAAGAAAAATAGATAAAAGAATGAATAGCATATGAAACCACTATTGAAGAGGTAAAACATGTAACTAGTAAGTCAAACAATCAAAATTTGCAGCAAGTAAACTTTGAAAATGAAGGCAAGTCTTATTTCATCATGACTTGAATCAGCAGTGCAATGTGGCAAAAATGAATAGACCCTAGAACTAAGGTGGAATCTCATGTGGTCTTGGGCAGAAATTACTCACCACTGTATTTATTTAAAGTATTCTCTGTTAAATGGGCATAATCAACTGAGACAATACTTGTAAAATGTCTAACATCAGAAGCATAAATCAGGCTGGCCAAATAGATCAGCAGATTAAAGTGCCTGCAAGCAGGCACAGGGACCTGGGGGGTTTGATTCCCTGGGGTCTGTCCAACTGGCCCTGCCCCTGGCTGTAAAAGCAACTGAGACTGGGCGTGGTGGCAAGCACCTGTAATCCCAGCTCTTGGGAGGCTGCAAACGGGAGAATCACTACAAGTCTGTTCTAGTAGTGAGGCCCTGAACACCCTGTAGACTCTTCCCTAAAATACAAAAAAGAAACATAAATCAATTTCCTTGACAAAGTACACACTAAGTTATAAACTATTTTAAAACAATCTTATATCAAAGTTCCTGTAAACAAAGTGCTTCTACCACTTTTAAAATGTAAAATCATTTACAAAAATGCTACAGTTTTTGGGGAGGCTGAAACCGGAAGATCACCACAAGTCCATGCTGTGTAGCAAGATCCCTACGAAATACATAAAGCTTAAAAAAATGCTACAGTTTGCTTGTGATCCCCAAAGTGAAGTATACCTGCTTCTTTCATTTACTGAGCACAGCTACAAGTAGAGGTGGAAAAAATTTCAGTTTAAAAGAAATATTCAGGAATATAATTTAAGGGGTATTGGAAATATAGTTTATCAAGTGAAACTTGCTGATACACGAAAAAAAGGAAAGGGATGAACTGCGTATTTTGAGACATGTTACAGTTATGAAAGTTAAGTGAGTCTACAAGAATATTTTGGAAGGCAACCTGAAAAAGATATCCGCTAAAGTTAATCTACAGAAATTGAACATGAAAAGCTGCACATGTAGAAAAGCAACTAAATATCTTAGTTACTCCCCAAAAGAAGCAAAGACTCAAAACTCCATCATCAGGAATCAACAGTTTCCTCACTTCAATGAGGCTTACCATCTGTATGATTCTACATCTTCTACTGTATTTAACAGGTTTTTCCTCTGTGGAAATGCAGCTGTAACCCCAATGGTTTGGATTCTTTTTGGGCTGCTAGCAGTCTGGCTGGTGTCTGTTTTGTTTACCTTGTTACCTAGCTGTCATTGTGATCATGTATAGTACTTCTTTCATGGAGCACTACTCATTTTGGAAAATTCTTATTTCATTCAGGCTTACACTTGGCCTTTTCCTAGTATTAAAAACTAACTTATCTACAACATCTAGTTAAAATTCTCCAAGAAAAGATCCTTCAGTGATTCAGCACTAGAAACACAAATCACTGAGTTAATCAACATATGTGTAAGCCATAGTACTCAGTATGAATTACTAAAGTTGAATTTTCTCTAGGATGAATTATATATTTTATATATTATTAGTATATATTATTAGTACATATTTATATAAAGACTGCATTCAATTTAATTCTCTGGGAAACAGCATTATTGAGTCACACATATGTGATTTATTTTATTTTTTATTTTTTATTTTTATTTTTTTTGCTGGCACTGGGGATCAAGCTCAGGATCTTGCGCTTGACAGACAGGCGTTTATGCCACTGAGCTATCTCCATGGCCCACATACGTGATTTAAAGTTTATAAGCAACTAAACCATCTCTTTTAATGGAGTGTATGTGTAAACATAATCTACACTAAATTGATAAATTTCATAATATTAAATTAAGTCATTATAGTGCAAAGCCATCATCAACTGTTATCGAGGCAATCCTTGTTGCTCCAAATATCAGACAATCACCATGTCAGCATTAGATGAGTGTCATAAATCAATGTGAATCTTAAAAGGCCCCAGAAATCAAATCCAAACACAGGCTTCAGCTAAAGTTTTATACAAGGGTCAGAAACACAAGTGCATAGAACATGAAATCCATGTTTCAGTCTGTTATCTTCAATACCTTCCAAAAAACATTTATTATGCTTTGCAAAAATTATGATCCTGTAAAAAACCAGTCTATAAGTGTTATATACATCACCTAAGTTTTAAGCTGATAATTTTCTATCATAGCTGCATATGAGAATAAATAATTTAGCTTTAAAGAAAAAATACTTGGTGGCATGAACCACTGTGAGATTTGGATTTTACCACTCTGACACAGGGCTCTGTCAGTGATCTTTTTTAAAAGCCCCCAGGTGATTCTAATATGCAATGGGTGCTAAACCACTACTTTAAATTAATGTCACCTTTTGGGACATTTGTTCTAAGGTTGATAAACATGGTTTTTGCCTTTTAATGAGATTTTATTAACTACTTAATTAATTCCACAACTAATGAGTGATCAGTGCATTGCAGGAAGTGTGTTAATGGAGAAAGATGGATGAGACACTCTCCCTGCCTTCAAGAAGCTCCCTATAAGTAGCGAGATCCATAAATAAGTAACTGTAATTAAATATGATAAGTGCTCTTGAGGGTGTTAGCAAATACAGCATGCCTCATAAACTTGCATGTCATCCTTGAGCAGGGGTCATACTGCATCATTCCAATTTTAGTACATGTCCTATGATAGCAAGAAAGTCAGAAGTTACAGGTTGCTAAATATTCTAAATACCAATACAAATGTTCAGCCCACACAAGCTGAAAGTGGTGTGCATTTTGCTATTGATTTTCACAGAAATTTCTGTACCAAAAGGCAAGCATTTTTCTGTGTGATAATTTAGAGGAATGTTCTTAAAAATTTCCCTCATGTAATACTACAGATTGTACACTTACCTATAAAATTACACATCTGCAAAAGCTACAGAAAACGAGCATGATATAAAAATCAGTCATTAATCTATATTTTCATTATAATACCTGTCAGAATTCTAGGCACTATGAAAAGGTCCCACTAATGGAGATACTTGAAAGATGTTATGGAAATAATAGGAAATCAAAAAACTTCCCACAAGATTCTGAAAAAATGAGAAACATGGGGGTGGGGGCCAGAGTTTTAATTTTTTTAAAAAGTAAATAGCCTGCTCTCAATGTTCATAATGAATCATATTCATCATCCCCTCAAAAATGGTTTTACCCTCATGGGTAAATGCCCATGAAAACATGAAAGAAAACATATACCAAATAATGATCAATTTTTAAATAACCCTTACTAGAGTTCTCCTTTTCAACCAAGAAAAACACACAGCAAGGTCTAGATTAAACCAGAACTGTCTTTTGCACCTTTGTACCAAGTAGAGCCAAGCATACTGTGGATGAGTACATAAGTGAGCGAGTGGGTAAGTAGGGGAGTGAGTGGGTGGCCAATTAGTCTTGAAAAGTAAAATCTATTTTAAAGTGCCTTAGTGAAAATTTAAACCTATTAAGATGTAGTGGGAAAAAACAATTTGTGATGCTAATTGGATATTAAAAAATCAAAATTCCATAGAAGTTGAATAGAAATCCAAAAGGTTTCAATGTGAGTGAATATCTTTAGAGCTTTTCTGTTTAAATCCATAATTGAACAAATTGTACATTAAAATGCATGCTGTAAGGTCCCTGCAAGAAAATCTCAAATGAATTTCAAATTTCAGATCAATATATGCTGAGACAATTTACTGGAGAAACCTTCAACCTTTACACAGGGTGAAGAACACTATTATTACATTCTTTAACACTAAGGTTATCTTGCATTCTTTATTTCCAGGAATGGCATTTTATAAATGGCATTGACCATGTCAGATATTTTAGGCTACAAATGAGATGAAGGTAGCCATAGAATATCTATAAGCTCTAAATTAGCATGCTTTCCCTTCTTATGCAGCTGTGAAATAACAGAACAGATGAATCTAATTCTACCAAAGGTGATTTCTGAAACATTCTCTCAGCTGTAAGTCAGCAGAATACTGTGCTAATGTGATGCTGACCACTTTTCAAGATTCAGAGAATCTACTGTCACCCTTCCAGATCTTAAAGAATAACAACTAATTACCTAAATTGATTCAGTGATGGCTATTTTCCAACATCACAACATAATTAACATTTTAATATCACCATTTTTCAATTATGACTTTGCTGGTTCATTTATATCAGCTATAACTAAGACACAACAAACATTATTCACCCATACACTGTTACTGTTCTTTGGGTGCTTTTGGGAAACATTTAATTTACTTTCACTAGTTCCTTTCTAATCAGGAAGAACTCAAGGAGATATTTGATATATTTTTCTCTCTAGTACTGTGCCAATTACATGTGGCTATGGAGCACCTGAAAGGTGGCTAGTCTGACTTAAGATGTTTAAATTTAATTTCAGTTAATTTTAATTTAAATGTGGAAAAATACACAATTCAGTTATGGCAAAACTTTTACATATGTTTGGAACAACTTGGGTATATGAATTTACTTTTGCACATACAAATTTTATGAATCCTAAAAACAGATTAGGTGTTTCTGATGCAAATTTAGCTGAGAATTAGAATTGACATGTGGTGTTAGTGTAAAATACATATTGAATTGAAAGACTTAGAAAAGATGTACAGTATCATATTAATAATTTTTATGCTGGTTATATATTGAAATGGCAATAATTTGAATATACTGGGTTGAAAACATTTTATCTAAATTAATTGCATCTACTGTTTTTAATATTTTCAATGTGGCTATTAGAAAATTTTAAATTACCATATGTGACTCTCATTATATATCTTTTGGTCAACACTGCTCTAGAACACTTCCACAATGACTTTACCAGACACATTTAGATATCCTTTCCCTAACAGACAGGCTGGTCATTGAACAATAGGGGCAAGGAGTAACATGTCCTCGCAGCGACTGGGTCTGAGTAAAGTGTGTAGCAAGCTCTACTGACAATTTCAGCATGTTAGGCAACATTTAAATTCTTCAATATGGAAGAAAAAGTGAGTTATCAGCGCTCAAACAAATTGAAATTGAGTACTGCAGACAACTTAAAAGAGATTGAGTCAACTGCTCTCAGGTTTTAGTTTAATTTCTCAATTGTTGACCTTAAAACAGACAATAAAACACAGCTTCCCCCCAAAAGAGGTAAAATATTCCAATGGTGCTATCTAGTAAGCCCTATTAAATAGGAAAAAATTGGTCTTAAATTTTATCTCAACTTCTAAAGCCACAGAACGCACGCTGAGCTAGGAAATCAACTTCAGATTGCCAGCATTTCCCTCACAAGCAAATTAGCAGGATTGTGCACTTGGAATACTGTTTGACAAGAATGAAAAGGAAACTATTCAAAACAGATTTAAGGAATGGACAATTAGATGAGGAACTGCAGATTTAATTCTCAATCAGCACTGTGATTAATCTGATTCCCTGCTTTTCCCTAGTGTAATTATACAACACAGATGAAAGGATGAGCATTTGGACTGTCAGTTCTGTATTCTAGACCAGCCCAGTGACTCAAAGCAGACGGCTTCACCACGCTAACCACCATCCCAACAACAGTGGAAGGGAGCTTCGAAGATTGATTGAACAGTCATTGCATAACGAGGCATTAAAAATTCGGGTGCCCCCAACTCTTAGCACGTTCGTCTACACTAGATGAAGAATTTGCAGAAACTGGACTCACCCCGTCTTATACAACCCCCTCCAATCCGGGCAGGGGTGAACACAAAGGCATCTGTCTAATATCCTGCACAATAGACACACACCCCACAATTAAAAACGTTGGACTCTCTCTCTCTCTCTCTCTCTCTCTCTCTCTCTCTCTCTCTCTCTCTCTCTCTCTCTCCACACAAGCACACAAAATGCAAGCTGCTGTATCTGTAAATGGTCTAAGGTACACGCAAGGTAACAATAACCCCAACTGTTCTCAGGAAGCAACTATAAAATCGGTTATGCCACGTCCCTGTGCAACCGTCAGATAAAATACACGCAGCCTCATGGGGCGGCTGACCTCGACTAGTTGGCCTCAAGGGATCGCGGAGAACCCCCCCCAGAGCCCCTCCTGGCAGAAGATCCAGGTACGCGTCTATAAATACTCCAGGGTGAGGAGGACGCGGGAGGCGGAGGGGAGGGGAGGGAGGGCAGGGGGCAGGCCTGGAGCGGGTGCGGGAGGACGCGGGCATCACTGAAATGCATTTTTCCACACTCCCGCTCCCTTGCGTGGAGACTCACTTGCCGATCACCTCGCACAGCTCGTACACATCCTCGAACAGCACGTCGTCGTCGGCCATGGTCCGGAGGGGACAGCGGCCGTAGCGTGGAGGGCTCCGAAAACGTGGGTGGGGGCGCCCAAGAGCTCAGAGCCCGGCCCGGCGTTCGCCTCTTCCCCTCAGGACCCACGAGCCCTCGGTGCTGAAGGCGCTCGAGTGGGGCGGCAAGGCCCGGAGACTGCGGCGCCTTCTTCTGCAGGCGACTGCCCCGGTGCGGGCGGCGGGACCGGGGCGTGGGAGCGAGGGCGGCCCGGGCCCGGAGCCGCCCGCCCGCCCGCTGCTCTTCGTGCTGCTCGGGCCGCTCTGCCGGGTGTGCGGACCCTTCGGGACCGCGCGGTGCCGCGCTCTCCCTCGTCAGCCCAAGCGGGCCGCGAGGCCGCGACCGCTCCCTCTGCCCGAGGCTGGCTCCGGCGCGGCGGGGGCAGCTCGGGCTACACGGGGGGCCGCGGCAGGACCATGGAAGGAGGCTCGCCGCGGAGGGAGGTGGCGGCGCAGATCGGCACAGGGGACCAGAAGGCGGCGGCAGAGACGCTACCTCCTCCTTCTCCTCCTCCCGCCGCCGCCCGGCCGGCAGTGGGAGGGGGCTTCACGGGACGAGCGCTCTGGACGGGCGGGAGCTGCAGCCACCGCCTTCAGCTCCTCCCCTCAGCCTCAGTGGCCGACCGGCTCTGGGCTGTGGAGCCCCGCGCACTAGCCTCGCGCACACTCGCTCTCCTCCCCTTTTGGCCCACGCGACGGCCGGATCTACAGGCCCCGCCCACTCCAGCCCGTCGGGAGGGAGGCGGCGGCCCGGAGAAAAGAGAACGGGCCGAGCGGCGCATGCTCGTGGCGGCGGCCACGTCACGGTGCACAGGCGGGCCCCGGGAATCTAGAGGGTGCGGGGGTTGGCGAGTGGGGCTCGCTGGCTGCAGCTGCTGAGGCGGGGCAGGTCGAAGTCCTCACCTTCTCGTCCAACCACGACCGAGCCGCGCAAGAAGCCGGGGACAAAAGGTCCCAGGCTGCACACGCATTCTTCAAGGGGATGCTCCAAACTCCGGACGCTCTCCCCCTTCTTTTATAATTGCAGGAAACCTTCCCCAGTTTTTGCCCGGGGAAAAAGGCATGGAAAGGGTGCTAATGAATGGGAAAGCAAGAAAAGAGGTGGAGAGAGGTTGTCACTCAAGACCGTGCTCTTGGCAGCAATGCTTTTAGTGCCACCCTGTCATTCCTTAGGGAATATGAGGGCTGGGAGAGGGAGCTGGTCCTAGAAAAAGACCAAAGGAAAACTGTCTAGGAAGGTGAGTGACAACGAACAGTACCTAGAGAGACGGCTTCTCCTGCATTCCACACCAAACTCCACAAATATCTATGCAGCGTGTGCCCGTACGGGAAACAACCTAGAAAGAGGTCAGGAAAGCAGTGACATAGCGAGAGTTTAAGTCCCTTTTCATGTTATCCACAAGCCCCCAGCACCTACTCTGCTCTCTGTGTGCCCTAGAAATGTTAGACTTTGTCCGGATAAAAATGCAACTAGAAGGAGTGGGGTGTACTGGGTCAGCCTGGGAGTGAGGTTGTGGGTGTTGCCGCTGTGCTAGGTTGCATTCAATATGAAGATTTCTGTTCAACTGAGCATGTGCAGAGTGAGCCAGCGCCATCAGACAGGTATATGCCTCAGTTGAAGACCAATAAAAAAGTCTTTGTTCCTTTGCACAGCAGAAATGACCAATTAGTTAATAAGTCAGCTTCTAAAAATAAGGTAAAATTCTCAGTGTAGTACTTTCTTTTAAATAGTACTTACCAAAGTGGAGGGGCAGGGTGGAAACTCACACACTACTTCCACTTAAGAAATGTTTATTGCAAACCCTTGATCACTGCTTGAAGAGCCTGAGAGATTTGTTAAGAATTTGGGCACTGACGCTTAAAAATGCATATTAGAGATGCAATATAAGTGCATAAGAAGATTTTCCTCTCTTTTCTGGACAGTTTGTGCAGTTAGAGAAGAGGGCTTCAGAGATCGAGGAACATCACATTCTTTGAGTGTCCAGCAGTTCCAAGTCTCACACCTCAAGGTGGCATGTTCATCTCGTTCTGGAGAATAAGGAAGGCATCACTGTTCTGCCTTGAAGTGTCCAGCTACCCTGCCAAGTCACCTTCTCAGTTTCACTTCTTTTCGCTGGCCTAAGTCTGAGCTGTGCCCAGGTTTGTCTGCTTTATTTTGAGGTTTATTTTTCACAGAGCTCTATGCTCAGAGGTAGAAAAGGACAATTATAAATTAAAGCAGAAAAGAATATGGAGGTGAGAGGAAAGGGAACTGCAAAGATGGTATGTTCTCTGTTCATGGCATCACACTGCTTTTGATCTGAAAAAAGCCTCTGGGGTCAGCTAGTTCAGCTGACTCTTTTCCAGGTGTAGAGCATAAGGAGGTTGGTTTCTCTCCCCAAGAGCCATATCACCTCCTCACTCTTAGGTGGAAGTCTGGGGTCAGCTAGTCCAGCTGACTCTTTTCCAGGTGTAGAGCATATGAAGGTTTCTCTCCCCAAGAGCCATATCACCTCCTCACTCTTAGGTGGAAGCTGTGGGCTTAAGGTAGGACTGTAATCTGCATGGGGGGGAGTTCTTACTCATGAGCAAATGTCACAGCCTTACCACAGTGATTGTTTTATTTAGTCAGCTCTTAAGAATTTCCTGATCACAATCCTTGAATGGTTGAAGGTCTTCAGATTAGCACAAACCTCAGGATTTCCTCCTAATCTGAAGTTAGATCTCCCAGCTCCTAGTATGGTATCTAATCTCAGGGAAGGGTCTCTGCAATATACAGCTCTCAGAATTTGTAACACGGATGATGGCTAGTAGATGTTCCTCTGCTTCTAGGACCAAAGTAATCAAACCTTTTTAAGTGAATTCTGTTTCTTCCACAAATCTAGTCATCTTCCTGAAGTATGAATTTACATGTGTCATTAACTTAGTTCTGTTTGAGTTTCCACAAAAGAAATGTTAAAGTACTAAATGCATCAGTTAGATTGTGCTCCAATGTTAATAACTGAATATTTATCTAACTGTGACTCAAACAAATAAGAGTGGAGGGTTTTTTTCCATGTAGCAGTACATTTCATGATCCAATGTACTGATGCTGGATCAGCTGCTCCACAGTGTCATCAGTGATCTAGGTTTGTTTTTTATGGTCTACCATCTTTAATTGGTTAGTGTTTCAGCCTTAGGCTAGGTGTCTCATTATCATAAGATGGCTGCTACAATTTCATGCACCAAAGGTTGGAAGGCCTTTAGTTCAGGTGAGGTTTTTGTGCTTCCTGTCTCATCACCTCTCAGTGAAATAAAGTATTTTTTTCGCATGTCATTGTTCAGGTCAGAGTCACACATCAAGGGAAACAGGGGATGCAGCACTGAACTTTCCTACCTCCTCTTGATGGTAGACAAGAGAGAAACAAATGGCAATTGGTTTCTGCAGCCAACCTGCAGTACATAGTATTTCCAATACCAGGAAAGTGACCAATGAAAAAGTCTGTCCTCACTGTAATGTAGATATACCTCTATAGTAAAGCTGAGAGGGCTTTAAAAGCTAAGAAACATCTAAAAACTATAAGGATGGAATTGATGCTACATAAATTTGGTTCTTAGACCAGAGTGCAAGTCTTCAGTGACTTTGAGTGTTAAACTTCCTAATTTTAGACATCTTCAGGTTGCCAGGTTCTTCCTTAATTTCAGCATGGCATACATAAAAAGGTGAAAACACCCTACAGAAATACTAGTATGAGAGTTACACAGAGGTCAGTATCACATGGGACTAATTTAGGCAATTTGGAGCTTAGTTTCAGTCTGTAGTATGACTGTATAAGCATAAAAATTATTACTGAATTAATGAATGAAATTAGGAATGACACCCTTCTCCGTTGGAATGAATATTGATTGCTTCATGATATAAACAGAGCATGCTAAACTTAAATAAAGGATACTATGTATATCTCCATGAAGAAAGCTACGTACATTATTACACTCACTGTCCAATTCCTGGTGGAAGTTCTTGAATGCCTACATTGTCCCCTGGGACTACAGCTGCAAATAAGCCAGGCATAGACTCTTTGCCCTGTGTGAGCTTTATCCTAAAAGAAAACAAAGATTGGACAAGTAATGGAAGAGTGATGGTCCTTTGGGAGTGAGAAACATGGGAGTGCAAATAAGGAAAGGACCCATGGGTCAAGAAAGGCCCCACTGGAGAAATGTTTTGACTAAGATTAAAGCACTACAGAAATTTATGAGGTGAATGAAGTGAGAGGTGCATTGATTGTAAGTATAAATAGCAGCATTTGTGAATTCTTGGAGATGAACAAGAACATGCTGTTTTGGAAGAACATAGTCTTTTGGAGGCAAAGGCCATACCTTGTTCATGGAGTGTAGAGAAAAAGAGGCTAGGTGTGGTTAGGAAAATAGGCTGAGAGTATATAATAAAAGATACCACATACCATGATAAAGAACTTGTCACCAAAAGATTGCCAGTTTCAGTGGCACTAAAGTCATATGGGTAAGACTAGGTCTTCTCAAGTCCATATGTAAACAGGATTATACTTTTAAGTAATTCTTCCTTTTGTACTTGGTACAAGCTCTCTTGTCCCTCTGTTGCTTTTTAAAACACAGATACTTGCTCTTATAGTAGATATGAACTCCTTTAAATAGTTTTAGCAGACATTGTAGGTGCCCCATTTAAATTCTTTCTGATCCCTCTACCATTTTCTTATTCCCTACCCCAGCTTCAGCATATTTTTGCTTCAAAAGGTCAGGCCTGTGACTTCAAAGGACTTCCTACAAGCTATCAGTATCCTGTTGAAACATAGAAGTACCTGGGGAAGCTTAGGTCTTCCCCAGCTGGCTATTATCTATTATCTAATAACTGATAGTGCATAAATGTGAAATACTGAGGGGAAAGGAGACAACTCTTTACTCCCCAGAGCTCCCGTGTGGGATTAGGCCAACCTTTTGTAGGACTTGTACCTAAAATTGTAACCTTTGTTGGCTCCCTCTATTCCCTTTCCTATTTCTCTCTTTCCCTACCTTGAAACACTTCCTTAATACATAACTTGCTCATGAGTCCTTATCAGGATTGGTTTTGGGGGAACCAAGCCTATGACACTGGTGATTCTCAAAGTGACAACTGCATCAAAGTCACTTGGGAGTTTATGAAAAATGTTGATTTTGGGGCCCTATCCAAAAGTTAGTGAATCTGAATTTAAATCTCTGGAGCATTTAATAGGTGGAATTTTTGGGAACTTCCAAGTAAAATATCATGTCATCTACAAACAGTGATAATTTAACTTCTTCTTTACCTATTCTTATTCCCTTTATTTCTCCCTCTTTTCTAATAGCTGTTGCTAAGGATTCCAAGACTATATTGAATAGGAGGGGTGATAGAGTACATCCTTGTCTTATACCTGATTTAAGAGTAAAAGATTTCAGTTTTTCCCCATTTAGGATTACATGAGCTTTTGGGTTGTCATAGATAGATTTTATCAAGTTAAGATAGAGTCCATCTATTCCAATTTAGGAGCATTTAATAGGGATCTGTAGGTTTTTCTTTTATGTATTTGGTACAGGGTCTCAGTATGCAGCTTGGAGTTGTAGTGATCCTCCTGTTTTCAACCTCCCCAGTTCTGGGATTACAGGTGTGCGCCACTTCCTGGACTGGGTTGCTGGCTCAGCACATCCTAGGGGCGGGGCCAGGGCAGCATGTGGGACTGAGGATCAAATTTTGGTCCTTGTGCTTGCCAAAGCAGACATTTAGTCTGCTGAGCTGTGGGATCTGTAGTTTTAAAAGCTCCCCAAATGAGTGTTGTGCACCTAAATACTAAGAGCCATTGGTCTGATACTGGCCACTGAATGGCTTTCTGCAAAAAACGCTATAGTTGACTTCATCACTAGGTTGAAGAAGCCATAAGAAATACAAAGAACACTTCTGTGAGCAAAAGAGGGACTGAATCCAGATGCATTTCCTGCCCAATTTCTTCTGGTGCAGCTTTGTCAACCTTCATCTAAAGATTCCCTTTAATGTCAATGAACAAGTCAGTGGAAACTTTTCTCTTTTTTGACAGTGGAAATAAAGTTGCCTTTGGAAAAGGCAGTGTTAGTAGACACTGAACATGCTTAAGAGTTAAACAAAAGATATCCACTCATTGAGCCACTTATGATCACAAGTGTTCACTGGCCTCCTGGAGTCTCAACATTGTGCTGCATGCTAATAAGTACTGCATGATTCGGAATTCTTTTCCTTGTTAATAACTGAGAACACAAAACCAGCTCAAAAGTACTGAGAATGTATTGGCTCACATAATTAAATAGTTAAGTTGTACCCCAGCATCAGATAAGGTCTTATCCAGGACTCAAGTGATGTCCTGAATGATTTGCTTCCTGCAAGTGTCATCATTGTGCTCTGTGTAGTACTTACTTTATCCTCAGGGACCAAAGATGATCACCAGAGCTCCAGGCTTGTCTTAAGGTAGCCAAATAGTCAGACCTGTTTTGGACTTTACCATCCTATATCCAGGAACTTTTCTAGCAGTTTTCCCCCATGTTTTAAGATTCACTCTTCTATAGATCTGACAGTGAGCCCTTGACTACCCTTCAGCCAATCACTGTATCCATGAAATGAGGATTTCTGAATAACTTATCCAAATCAAAGCCTACCTTAAGCTGAGATATAGAAATAATCAGGACATTTGTAGCAGAAAAGCAGAATGGATGGAGCGTTCCCTGCTTGTCTAGCCACCAAAAGCATTGGCATTGTTTGTGTCTTAGCACTTTGCTTTATTCTCCAGTTTAGCCAGTCACTACATTCTGTGTCTTGCTTTGAAAATTTCATTCAGATTTTTCCTTTCTTTTCCATGTCTTTGATCTTTACCCTAATCTACTCCATCAAGCTGTAATTAGATATTGCCTAACTTTTCTCACTGAGCTCCTGCTCCTAACTGCTTGTACTGGCTTGCTTATCCTGGAGAGCCTGATTCATGTCCATGAGAGAACTTTCAACTTACAGAACAAAGCCAGCTGTGTAGTAACCATTCAGAAGCCATTTGTTGAATGTTGAATGTATGAATAACTTCACAGTCCTTATTAATTTCTGGAATTCCATTTTTATCAATTCTCTTCATAGTCTCTTTTCCTTTACTTCTAACACCTGAAATGTGTCTGGAGCATAGTATGCACACCATATATGTTTACTATATAAGTACATGACTAAAAATGTTCTCCAGTTTGTTGAAGTTAAGTTTATAATTGAAAATCAGTGTAAACATTCACCCAAAACTAGGACTATAGGTCCTATTTGACCCAGTTATTCCCCTTCCCAAAAGAATTAAAAAGCATGATACCACAGTGATACCCATGCTTATAGCACCACAGTAATAGCCAAATCTTAGAAACAGGACAAATGCCCATTAATTGATGAATATATAAGGAACATATGAGTTTTTTAACAATGGAGTACTAATTGGCCATAAAGAAGGATAAGCTTGAGATGTTTCTAGGTAAATGAATGCATGTAGAGGCCATACTCTTAATGGAAACAAATCAAACACACATATGTGAATACCATATTGTTTCTCTGGTGTGAGAAGCAAAAAGTATAAATAAGGGCCAGAGTATATAATAGACATTGTAAAATGGGAAGAAAATGTTAAAATGAGGAAGGGAACTAGGAAGATAGGAGGGGGAAAGGAAAGAAAGGAAAAGAAGTGACAGGAGAAGAAAAAATGAAAAAAACTTGTAAATGGAGAAGGGAAGAGGGGTTAAAGGGAGGGTAGGGGAATGGAAATAAAATAATTATGTACAAGTATAAATTTTGTATGACATATGGGATTAGTATGTGTGCCTAAAATGTACCAATAAAATATTTTTTTCTTTTCTTTTTTCTTTTATTTTTTAAATTTTTGTTTTATTGAAGTACAAATATCAATGAGATAGTTTTAAGATACCTTGACAAGATGGATTTGATAAATTAATGCATTGCAAACTGTTTTCATAATGTTTTGGTATCATAGAAGGTGCATACATGATATTACACTTACAGACATTATTACACCATATATCTCTTATCAGTAAATTAAGAGACTAGCTGTTTGCGTATCTTATTTTTTATACCTGGATTACATCAAAGATTAAATAATTAATACTTTCTACCTTGATATTTTCCTAGTGGTTGTCCATAGTACTAGAAGTGACATAATATTGTATCCAACCACCATTAGTGCAAATCTTGCCTCTCATAGGATTATGTAGAAGCACGGCGTTATCTATCCCAACTGTACTGTCTATACACACACATCATGATTTTTTCTTTTTCTATACCCCTTCCTTTGTCTACACCTGTCAAAGGCAGGCACTCCATTGTCATTCAACTAACTTAGGTGCTTGAACTCAACATATACCAATAAAATATAACTGAAGAAAATATTCAGACTTTATGATGGCGGGAACGTGATAAACATTCTGTGGAATGTGTACTTTGTGATTTGATCTTTTCCAAGGCTAGCAATTAGTAATATGATTCTGTCCTGATGCAGAACAACAAGCCACAACTCCCAGTCAAATCTGCCATCACGGGGGCAATAACTAATGCGCCTAAAGTGTGCTGTATGGCTAAGCTGAGATGTATGAAATGTACGTGTACTAAATGCATTTTCTGCTTACTATGGGCTCATGGTGTTCTCACTCTGTTTTAAGTTGAAGGGTATTTGTATATGGGTTTTGTTTGTGCTTTTGCAGTGCTATGGATGGAACCCAAGCCTCTTTCTTGCTAGCCAGGCATTCTGCTACTGAGCTGCACCACCAGCCCTGCCTATGTTTCTTGAATTGAATTAGAGAATCATTTACAGTTGGGAAGAGAATGAGGAACCAATAGGAATAGTTCAAGTGTTTGAATTCATGGGAAGAAAGCACATAAAAATGCCATCAAGATTTTTGAAAGGACAGGGACAGTCACCAATAGCAAAACTGAAAAGGCATCAAATAGCAGAAACTGACTAAAATTTTGGATTTATTTCTATAAATTGAAATTTAGTTATATTAGTTCTCTTTTGTGTGGTAAAATAAAGTTCTACAAAGTAATGGGAATTTTCTTTTTGCTTACCTATGAGAGATTTCAAAGGTGAATGTTAGAAATTAAATCCCTTCATTAATTTTTTGGCCTATATTTCCTGGTGCTTTCGTTCCACATTGCTAGATTGCTTTTAAACTGTCACACCACATGTAAAACATGTGATAAGGTACACTATGTTCAATGTGTGACTTATGTCAAGTCCTGCTGTGGCTAAGCTGTGAAGTGTCATGTAAGTCACCCAAGCTTCTATAGAAAGGAGGATAATTTACTATGCTAAGCACACTGTGGAAAAGGTCAAGTGATTAATAAGTCACCAATATGAAATACAAGCCTATCAACACCAAGAAGTTTAATCATTTACCCTACACTGGGCCTGAGTGAATCAGATTCTTTCTGGGGGTCTTTTCAGGTAGCATGAATCTGTTAAACTCTTTGGGAGGCTTTTCTTTCTTATTGTATGTTGTGAGGAAATGATACTTTTTATTTTCAATGGAGGCTTTTTCCCCTGAAAAATCTTGATTTTTCACAAAAGTGCTCTATAATATCAAGATCTGCACTAATAAGATGTTTTCCACTTTGGTCAAGGGAAAAATATACAAACTGTGGTAATTCACAGGTCTGATAAGAATTCTTCAATGATATTTTATTTTATTTATTTATTTATTTTTGGTAGAACCGGGGATTGAACTCAGGCTGTTGCACTTACCAGGCAAGTGCTTATTCTACTGAGCTATCTCCCCAGCCCCTCTTCAATGATATTTTACTTTAAATGTCCTAAACAAATAGTTCCCATCTGCACTTACTCTTGTTACAGCTTTTAAATTGTCTTGTAAATGGAGACAATAGCTATGAAAGTAACCTTTTAAAAGACAATAACAACAGCAAACTAAGAGGAAAAGATAGATATTCTAATAATCTATGAAGAAATAGCAGAAGGACCATTTATTGAGGGCTTATTATAAATGCCAGACACTATGCCAAGGTAGTACACATAGTTTAGTCAATCCATATAATAGTCAATCCACATAACATCATAAGTTTCTTATCACATTCATTTTATAGATGAGAAAACTGAGACTTGTAGAGAGGTTGAATAATTTGTCAAAAGTCATAGAATTAGAAGGAAATGGGATGAACACATGAACTCACTCTGTCAAGTCTCAAAGTCTGAAGCAACACATACCCTGATATTGACTTTCTTCTGTTCCCTTAAGTCTTATTTTCATATTGAACAAAGTTTGCCCAGACAAAAAATAGATGTGTTAAATAACAATAACAACAGTATCTGCTTAACGAAGTTCGGTATAGTATAAGTCATTGTGCTAAATCTTTTTTCAGCAGTTATTTTCTCATTTAGTAAAACTTCACTGAGCATTTATTATATGCTATGTACCAAAGACACAATATGTACTCAGTTAAATCAACCTGATTAATATCCTTTAGGAGTTTGCACATTAGTGAGAAAGAGAAACACAAATCACAGTTTCCAAGACCATTCCTGGGAGAAAAGACAGGAATTTGAACAAATGGCATAGGAAAAACTTTATATCCACATGCAAAAAATGAAATTGAATTATTATGTTAATCTATATGCAAAACTAACTCACAATAGATAATACACTTTAATGTAAGACCTAAAACCCTTAGAAGAAAACATGAAGGAAAACCTTTATGACATTGGATTTGCAGTGATTTACTGGATATGACACCAAAGCAGAATCAAGAAAAGTAAAAATAGATAAACTACCTAAAAGTTTAAGCCCTTTGTGCATCAAAAGATACAGTACAGCAAAAAAGCAGCCTATGGAAAGAAATTATTTGCAAATCAATATATAACAAGTGGTTAATACTCACCATATGTGAAGAACTTCTACAATTCAACAACAAAAAATGCAATTTTTCTATCTATCTATCTATCTATCTATCTATCTATCTATCTATCTATCTATCTATCATCTTTAAATTTTGTCATACTACGAATTGAACCCAGGACTTTCATGCTGAAGTACATTCCCAGCCTTTTGATAAATTTCAAAGTTTTCAGACAAGATCATAATTAAATTGCTAAATTACCCAGGCTGGTCTCTAACTTGCCATCTGCCTGTCTTCATCTACCAGAAAGTTGGGGTTACAGGTGTGTGCAACCACACCAGTTTAAAAATCACACAATTTAAAAATAGGTAAAATATTTGAATAGTGTCCAAAGATGTTTAAATGGCCAAAAAAGCTTATTAAAAGATATTCAAGACCCAGTGAAATAGCTCAGTGGACTAAGCACCTCCTTAGGCAAGCACAGGGACCGGGGTTTAATTCCTGACATCATGTGCCATGCCGGCCCTGCCGTCAGGCACACTGAGGCAGCCACTGAGACTGGGCATGGTGGCACATGCCTGTAATTCTAGCACTGGGGAGGCTGAAAACAGGAGGATCACTGCAAGTCTGAGTTGTGTAGTGAGACCCTGTACCAAATACATTAAAAAGAGGTATTCAACATCACAAATACTATGGAAACACAAATCAAAATCACAGTGAGTTATTACCTTGTACCTGTTAGGTATCTGCTATCAAGTAAGAAAAGAAGGATGGAAAAGGAAGGAAGAAAGGAAAGAAGGAAAATAACAAGTAGGAGTGAGGATATAGAGAAATTGGAACTGTTATGCACTTTTGATTGGAATGTAAAATAGTGTATCTGCTATGGAAAACAGTATTGCAGTTTCCTTAAAAAATTAAAAATAGAGATGCCATATGATCCAGCAACACTTCTTTTGGGTACATATATCTAAAAGAATTCAAAGAAAGATTTCAAAGAGTTATTTGTGTGCCCACATGTATCACAACATTATTCACAATAGTCCAAAGAGGAAGACAACTAAGAAGTCCATCAAAAGATGTAATGATAAACAAAATATATTACTTATATATGCAATGAATAGTATTCACTTTTTAAAAGAAGGAAGTTCCAGCACATGTGAGAACATGTATGAAACTTGCAGATATTATACTAAGTCACGTGAGATGGAGCAAAGGAGCAAATACGGTATGATTTGCTTTTTATGAGGTCTCAAGATTAGCCAAATTCAGAAACATCAAGTAGAATGGTTGTCCAGGTCTAGAGGGAGGTGAAAGAGCAAATATTATTTAATAGGTGTATAGTCTCAGTTTTGTAAGATAAAAAATGTTCTGGAGACTGGTTGTACAACAATTTGAATATATAACCAAAATATACACTTAAAATGGTTAAGAAATATTTTTAAATGTATAGTTAAAACAAACATGTAGCTAATTTTTTTAACCATGAGTTTTATTACATTCACTTTATAGAGCAAACTCAATTTTGGAGAGGCCAAGTCACTTCCCTAAGGTGAACACCGCTAGTCACAGCTATATATGATATTTCTACTCATTTTAGGAGCCTATGGTTCATGTTCAAACTGTGACCCAACTTAGATAGCCACATCTTCAAACAAGTGAACAAAATGACCTCTTCACAGGCTTGGTCACTGCAGTTTGAGTAAGCACACAGCACCAAGTTTAGAGCAAAGTGTGGGTATGAGTGGGTGTCAAAGGAGCTGAGAGAAGGCCTTCTCTCACATAATTATGCCAATCCTTTTCAACACCCCTGCTGGTGAGAAATGCATCTAAGTGTGGGATCACGAAAGCAATTTAATTTCCTTTTCCAATCCAAAAGCTTTCTTTCCTTCTGCAGTGAACATAATGCTGTAAGTCCTAGTAGAGGTAGAACCTAGAATTTTTTTTTTAGTAGAGTAGCTTCCTTAAAAGCCTATTAGCAAATGGAGGACCATTTTGTAGTGAAAACTATATATATAATATATATAATATATATATATATATATATATATATATATATGGATAGATATACAGCTATTTTCTTTTATTCAATAAGAAGAAAGATTTGTACTAATAATGTTTGGACAGGATATGTCTGCATCTTGTACTATGAAGACAACAATATGCAATGTATTAATTAATGTAACTGTCCTATTAACATGTTTTGAAACTGTCTCATTGCTATTTCTTTCTCAATAAAATTAATTTTAAAAAAGCCTATTAGCAGAGCTGAATGACACCTGAGGGCACTTTCTAAGACACAGCCCGTAGTTACATCTCAGAGTTCCAGTTAAATTACAGATTACTTTAGCCTAAATATGTTGGCCACGAGCTATGACTTGGAAACCAGTTTTTCCAGGTGAACAAATATAATGATCAGTGCCCTAACTGGATGATTATGGGGCTATGTGGTGGTGATGATGTGCTAGACCTGTTGAGGTACTTCAAGACAAAGAGGTCACCCTAACATTAAAGAAAGCTGTCTATGTGGATTCATTGAGCAGACTAAAGATACTGCTCTTTCAAGGACTGCACTTGAAACCATCTGAAAAGTGCAAGCAAGCAGTTTAAGGTAGGGAACAGTTGAAGAAGAACAGACTTGGGGATGCAAGAATGAATTTGAGGTTGGGTGGAAGTGCTATTGGCTCAACTGAGACCGACAGGGTTGAAACTCGTCAAGTTAAAGAATGTCATTCTAGCATCCTGCCATGAAGCTCAAAAATACAAGGGTAATAGCTCAACCTTGAAAAGTAGATCATAATTTATTACTAAGAAGACACCAGTCTCTAGAAATTATATAGGGCCATGAATTTGAGAATTCAAAATGGCCCCCCCAAAAAGGAAACGTACAACAAGTAAAATCAATTGAGTCAGATAAGGCAAAGTGAATGGCATATGCTGCAGGATACTAATCAGCTTTTCTTCTGGATGGTTAATAACCTAAGACCACAAGTCAGAGTTGGAGAAACAGAAGAGCCACAAGGCCAGCCAACATTTTGGCCCTAGCCTTTCAAGGTCAGCGAAGACTCAGGACATAGGAGATCCTGTACGGCAACATCATGAAACTCGGGTGAGCTCCAAATTTTCTGAGCAAGGAGATTGTGGAGCCACAGAGGAAAGAGATTGAAGTTCTATAGTGTGCCTGGGGAGAGTCACATGAAGAGAAAACTTTCTCTCAAGCTCTCACAGAGAGCAAACTGGTCAAGCATTGGCCGTGACTTATCCACATGGATGACACAGACAACGGATCTACAGAATAAGGTACAGGACTACAAGATAAACCCTGAGGGGACTTCACTGACCACATAAGAAACATAAAGTGCATGTGTTGGTATATAAGTCTTGATCTACCTAGGTCTTAACCATCCAGCAGAAAAGTATAAAAATGAAGTATACATCGTGGTGCCATAATATTAAGCTGAGCTGTAAATGGCTATGGTCGACAACTTCTTTGAATAACTCACTATGGTTGTGGAATGCTGGATTGTGTTGGACTGTGATGTCGAGTTCAAGCAACCTAAGTTAGTTGAATGACAATGGAGTGCCCACCTTTGACAGGTGTAGACAAATGAAGGGGTATAGAAAGAAGAAATCATGATGTGTGTGTATAGACAGTACAGTTGGGATAGATAACACTGTGCTTCTACATAATGCTATGAGAGGCAAGATCTGCACTAATGGTGGTTGGACAGGATATTATGTTGGCTTCTAGTACTATGGTCATCAACTAGGAAAATAATTATTGAATTTTTGATATAATTCATGTATAAAAAATAAGATAAGTAAGCAGCCACACTCTTAATTTACTGATAAGAGACATCTGCTAATGATACCAAAACATTATGAAAACAGTTTGCAATGTATTAATTTAATGAATCTGTCTTGTTAAGGTGTCTTGAAACTGTCTGATTGATATTTGTATTTCAATAAAATAAAAAATAATTTAAAATAAAATAAAATAAAATAAAGACAAAATGGCCCCAAAACAATTCTGGGTATTTAGATAATGCAGTTTCTCTATTTAATGTGATGTTTTTCCTTTGTGATATTTTATTTATTTATTTTTATTAAATTTATTCGGTACAATTTAGATATGCTTAATGATCTTATTCATCATAGAGAACTTGTACCTGTATACGATACATCTTGATGATGCTTTTCAGTAAGAAGTACTTGGGAAAACTGTCTTTCCTTTTGCCTATGAGCTATATTCTTTATAGTTACTTTTTCTGAAAGCAATATATAGTAACTAACATTAAAGTGAACATTTGAGTCCATGATGATCTTGAATGATTGTTTTAAGGAAACAAGGAGTAGATTTATCACATAAATCACCATATAGACTAATCATAAATTGAGGCTTTTAAGCAAGATTGGGAGATGCCCATTGTTATATGAATAGTTCAATGATGAGAGCTAAATTGCTCAGCTTGTGGAAAAACCTACAAGCTTGAATGTGTTTTAAAGTCAGAAACTTCTGGCGGTCAGGGAGATGGCTCAGCGGAATAAGCACTTCCCTGGTAAGTGCAAGGGTCAGAGTTCAATCCGCAGTTCTACCTAAAAAACAAAACAAACAAACAAACAAAAACCCCAGAAACTTCTAAGAAAAAGGGTCAGTAACGTGGGGCTACTATAAGTTGTAAAAATCATCTTTAAACATCATGACAAGGGCTTATGGGTGTAACTCAGTGGTACAGTTTTGCCTAACAAGGGTGAGGCCTTAGAGCTAATACCCAGGACTGCCCAAAAAAGTTATTACATATCAACATACACACATCTAGTACTATGATCTCTTTTATATCAGACTTTCAACCGAAAGGAATAAACAATGCAACTAATTTAGAAGCTGAAATGGTCCAAGTCATGAATTCCTAACCTGTGCTACCCAGGAGGTAGGACAAATGCTGAGGAGGGAGTGGGGAGAGGCTTCCAGTTAAGTCATCATTTATGTCTAGAACCCAGGCAGTTTTATTGTACCCTACCAGGCACTTGTGGGAAACTTTTCTTCCTCTGGGAGACCAGGTGCAGAGGCTGTGTTGGAGAAAGTGGTTACAGGAGAATGATGGAAAGCATCATTGCTCTCAGAGACAGAGGGACAGAACACATTTTTCCAAGGAAGAGAAACTGCTTTCTTTGACTGATTCCTGTATAATTGGGCTTTAAAGCTAATTATCTTTCCCATATGCACTTTAGCTCCTGCTTGAGTAAACTCAACTCAGAGTAATTTGCTAATATTAATTTTTCATTCTTTCAGTTCCTAATAAGTGCATGGTGCAGTGGTCAGCAAGGGAGTCACTGTTAGGCAACAAAACAGAAGATAGCTTCATCAAAGGACCACATCAAATGGTTACAGAATCATAAACTAAGCTCTAAGTGCTATCAGTGATGGCACCACTGTGGATAAAATGGGAATTTTGAGGGGAATGTGTAGTTATTGGCTAGATAAGGTTTCTGCAGCGGAGGCAAGGGGATCACTATGGGCTAGGTTGGAGGTTGGGTAGTTCAGACCAGATAAACAGCACACAGAGACCCTGGGTAGAAAACCAGGGGTTTGTGCCATCAACCTGAAAGATGTATTCCTGAACATCATAATCCCCAATATTGAAATCTCAAGATTAAAACTCTTAAAGTCTAAAATGCTAAAATATCATAATACCAAAGTATATAGTTCTGTAAAAGTAATTTTACAAGTCTTTAAGTGACATTTATTTACATTTTTAAAAGGCATCTGTCTTACAGTTCTCTGGAGGAACAGATTGAATATAAAATATATGTATGATTATATGAAGGATTTATAGAATGGGATTACAGGATCCAAATCAGAAGAGTCTGAATAGCTATCTGCAAGATCAGAGATTTGAAGAAGCTAAGGTGGCTGTCTGAGCACTGGAGAACCACAGGATCCAGAAGCCTGTAAAGGGTGAAGGGCTGCAAGATCACCACAGAGTCACTGGTGTGAATCTGTTCTGGAAAGCCAAAGTGACTGTTTTGGAAGACTGAAGAATTTGAATTGGAAAATTGGAAGCCTGATGCTGGAGGTCAATATGAAGGCAATGGTTAAAAAAGGAATCTCCTCAAAAAAAAAAAAAAAAAAAAAGGAGGGGCGGAAAAATTTCTGTTTACTTCTCTTTTTTATTCTGTATAAGATACAAGCCTATTGGCTGGTGCCACCCACATCTGAAGTGGGTCCTCCTTCCTCAGTTTACTGGCTTACATGCTAATCATCCACAGACATACATCCAGCATTTACTAAACTACTAAGCAATTCTTACTCGAGCCAAGCTAACATGTTACAATTAATGACGAGAGAATCTATTTAAAAAATATAAAAACAATACAGAAATAGGCCATCTTACATGATCAAATAGGAAATCATGCCACGACATTTTTAAGCATAAACATTCAGGTATACTAACAGTTGTGTAGATATAATAGTTATGATCTGATGAGTATATTCATAAGCAAATAGGCCCAAAAATGAAACGTATATCACTATGGTTTATAATTTTATGTACCTAGCTTTACAAGTACAGTAATCTGAAATACAAGTGACCTAAATCTTCTGATGTGATTGATCACAAACTATAACAAGTCACCAATGCATATGCAGTCCCTCAAAGAGGTAAGACCTTGAGAAACTTTATCTTTCACAGATGCAAATGTACAAAAACAGTATCTTTTTTTTTTACTGAGAAGGTTTCAAACATTTTACATATACACACAATGCTCACACACAAAGCCAATATTATAACAGAGTTTTGACAGTGAAACCTACAAAACTCCATAAAATGATTAGAACTCTAAAAATCTTTTACAACTTGTACCTCCAGCATTGTAAATAATGAGAAGTGAAATATGTAGCATAGTGTAAACAGCAATGTTAGCAATTTAAGCAGTAGGAAAAACAAAATTACTCAAAACAAACAAACAAAAACTAGTAATAGGGCTGGCAAGAGAACTCAGCGGTCTAAGCACCTGCTTTGTCAAGCACAGGGACCAGGGCTTGATTCCCAGTCCCACATGCTGAATTGACCCCACTCCCAAGGCACACTGAGCTGGTGACTGAGTCCAGGCACAGTGGTACGCACTTGTAATCTTAGCACTGGGTGAAAACAGGAGGATTGCCACGAGTCTGATCTGTGTACTGAGACCCTGTACCAAGTACATAAAAATGAAAAGACTAACAAAAAGCTAATGGACTTGATCTGTTTAAAAAGCGTATTACAGGAATGTAGTAAGGACAATTTATTTATGTATTTATTTATTTAGGAAAAACTGGGGATTGAATTCAGGCTCTTATGCTTGCCAGACAAGCACTTATTCTTCTGAGCTAACTCCCCGGCCCCAATGACAATTTATTTTTAAGCAGTAGTTGTATTTGAAATCTTGCATCACAACTAATAAGTGTTTTTTTTTTCTTTAACGGTGTGAGTCTCTTCAGGATGTACATTCACATTCTTTTTGTGCTTCATGCTATTTTTTTTAGAATTTTCTATTATTTGATATATGCTGATACAACTATTCCCTATTAAAATTTCCCATCTCGTGTACCATGCTTCTATGCTGTTTTGGCATGTGAAAAACTATCCTACATGCATTCATACATAGACTACAGATTTGGCAATACTAATACTGGTGATCAAATAGTAATACTATGCCATAAGTGTCTTCTTATTCTACTGTGACATAATTATTTTTGAACCACTGAATTTTTCCATAGCTTATGTCACTTTTTTGGGACAAAATACCTGACACCCAAAATTAAAGAAGGAAAGGTTTATTTAACTCACAGTTTGTGGAGGTTTCAGTCCATATTTTGCTGGCTTGAAGGTGCACATGGCAGAGGACAGCAGTACATGGTGGCAGAAAACAGCAAAACAGAAAGAGCAAAAGGGAAGAATAACAGTAACATTAGCAAGAGAGAACTAGTCTGTCTCCCTTTTGTTGCACTCAGGCTGTCTGCCCCAGGCTGGGTGTAGCACTCACACCCATAATCCCAGCAGCATTTATACACACAATCCTAGCAGCACTCACACCCATAATTCCAGTGGAATATGAGTTAATCACAAACCCTAGAAGTCCACTCCATGACTTACATGAGGCTTTGAGGGGACAACTAGACACAAACCATAACAGTTTCTTTGGGCAAACTCCTAGAATTTCATCCACTGGAAGGAATACTAACACAAACTATGCAGCTTTAAACTACAATTTTCATTGTCATAGCATGGCCAATCCCTACCCCAGAGTTCAATTTTCTATTTCTCTTCTATAGCTACCCCCCATGGTAATTGCAATTTGAGGTATTTTGGCTTTTAGGATTTCCACATTTGAGATTTTAATCTTTGAGAATTGTGATTTTTCAGAGTGTTAGATGTTAGGGATTTTGATCTTTTGGAATTTTGATATTTGAGATTGTGGCACTTGGGCATTGTCTTTGGGGCTTATGATTGGCACAAAGAAGGTACAAGCCCTATTGTAGACACTGAAAGAAGCCTTTGGAGAAAGAAACAAAGGAACTGAGTGACAGGGGAGTGACCCGATGTGGAAGGGTAGGGGTATGGTAATGATTTGGGGAAGCCACTGATAGGTTTTAATCAGGGATTTACCATAATCAGACCTGCACTTTGAAAAGATCATTTCACTTATGGTTTAGAGAATATATCTGCAGGGAGTGAAAGTGGGTGGTGAGAAACCACTTTGATGTTGCTGTGGTTTAGAACTGAGGCTCCATTGTATAAGAGTGGCATGCTCCATTTGCTCCACTTGCTCCATCCCACTTTAGGGCCTGGAAAGCTGAACAGTATAAAATGCAGAAATAGGATCCCATGCCCTTTTCCTTCTGCTTGAGTTTGGCCAGGGGAAAGTCACTGAAATAGACCAGAATTTGAAGAAGTATGGGACCAGAATATTTACTTTCCCAGTTCATTTCCTTCTGGTTTGCTGGATGCGACTCTCTCATGCTAAGGATGGAACCAAGGACATCACACATGCTAGGCAAGTATAACACTACTGATCCACACACTTCCAGTTTCACATGACTCTTTTCAGATTCCACTAACTGCTTCCCCTCCCCTTGACCCTTTCGTGACTAGAGGTGGTTACAGCTTCATTTCTATTGTCAATGGTTTTTATATTTTATAATTGGCATGATTTCCCTGAACTAACCCTTTTGTAAATAATTCCTCCTCTAGTTCTTTTAATTTGAATGTGTCAAATATTTCTTACTGGTACCTTTATTGATATAGGAGGTGGCAGGATGTTATGGAAAATGAACAAATTGGGGATGAAGTTAGGAGGTTAAATTAGCACAATGGGTGATCATAAATAGTATTACCTATAGACATAAAACATTGCAGTGATAGTATTTTTATTCTGTGGCTAACGAAATAGATGTAGCTGAGAGTAATATTTATTCTCATTTGTCATTTACAGGAACTGTGATTTTCAAAAGTAGCAAGATTCGAATAGCCAAAGGAAGATAACAGTGATTGAAAAGTTGTATTTTGGAATTCCACTTTAATTTTCCTTTTATTTGCTTCTAAATTCACCTTTCAGTCCATAAGTCTGTTGGTGAATATCTTAACAGGAAAGATAGTTACAGAACTATGTAGGTAAAGATTTTCTCCAATTATCTTACCTGTTTTCTAACACATATTTCTTTCTAACATCCCTGGGCTTTGCCCATAAGCCTTTTGCAATCCCAGGGAACTACAAGCAAATCTGTAGAAAGGTCACTTGCAATCTGTGCTATTCATGAATGTGGTGTTGACATTGCTTTTAATTGAACTGCACCTAAAACATATGAGTGGTAAAGAAAACTTTAGCATTTTGAATTTCTCCTGAAGGAGATGCCTCAATTTTCTTAGATGAGCTAACTCCATCATGATTTTATAACCCTTGCCCCTGCCTGATTTCTGTGGGGATTAAGAGTAGCTTGTCATTATATTATTAATTAAAAAATGCTCATTTACTTGAAAAGTTGAATCTTTCCAGAATTAGCTTCAATTTCTCTGAATTAGCCTTTAGCTTCTGTAATAGTTTCTTATTGCTTCTATAACAAATGACAAATTTAGTGTCTTAAAGCAAAGCCCCTCCCTTACAATTCTGGAGGTCAGAAGTTCTGAAATGAGTCTGCAAAGTATCCCTTTTGAAAACTTGAGGGCACAGTTTGTCTCTCCCCCATTTCTTTCACTTTCCTTTTTTCAAGAAGCTGCTCCAATTCTTGACTCACAGCCCCTTTCTCCATCTTTAAACCCAGCAGCACAGCATATGTATTTCTTTGTTTCTCTCTCTCCCTGTCCCTCCCAGCTTCATATTGCCTGCTGCCCTCTACCTCTGTGACCCTCTTTGTTACCATTTATTTATTTTTAGATTTTTTAGAATTTTTTATTTTTCTATAATTTTATTGAAGAACAAATAGCAATGAGATAGTTTTAAATCAAATTAGTAGGAAAGATTCAATAATTAATACATTGCACATTATTTTCTTAGTGGTTATTTGCTGTGCAAGGTACACACATGATATTCTATTTACAAACACTACTAGTGCAGATCCCTCTATTCATTGAATTAAGAGAATATAGCTGTATAACTATCTTTTTTTTTAAAGCTGATTTATAGGACAGTTTCAATAATTAATACTTTTTGCATTGTTATCCTCCTAGTGGTTATCCATAGAACAAGAAGCAGACAGGTTATCCTGTCCAAACACTATTAGTGCAAATCTTTCTTCTCATAGAATTATGTGAAAGTAGCTGCATATTTATCCTAACTCTTCTGTATATACAAATACAGAATTGTCCTTTCTTTGTATCCCTTTTTTTTTTTTTTTGTTTAGTCCTGCCAGAGATGGGTATTCTACTGACATTCAATTATTAGAGGTGCTTCAATTTAGCAAAACACTCCAACACAGTTCAGCAGTTTTCAGTAGTAGTGGGTTATCCATGGAAGTTGTTGACTGGCGTCTTCTACAGCTCAGCATATTAATATGACCTTACTTTACATACCTCATTTTTATATTTTTCTGCTGGATGGTTAAGACCAAGATAAAGCAAGACATATATAACAAGAAATGTAACTTTTGTATCTGATAAGGTCAGTCAAGTCCCCTCAGGGTTTATCCTGTAATTTTGTACTGCACTTTGTAGATCCTTTGTCAGTGTCAGCCATGTGGACGAGTCACAGCCATTGCTTGACCAATTTGCTGTCTGCAAAAGCCTGAGAGAAAGTTTTCTCTCCATGTGACTCTCCTTAGGCACACTATACATCTTTGATCACTTTCCTCTGTGGCTCCGTAATCTCTTTGATCAGAAAATTTGGGGCACAACTGAGTTCTGTGATGTTATAGTACAGGTTCTCCTACATCCTGAGTCTTCACTGACCTTGAAAGGCTAGGGCCAAAATGTTAGCTGACTTTGCAGCCTTTCCATTTCTCCAATTTTTGATCTGAAAACTTAAGTTGTTAATCCTCCAGAAGAGAAGCTTATTATTACCCTGCAATGCATGCAGTTCGGTTTACCCTAACTATCTGTCTAAATATCAAACATCTTAGGTATAACGTGGGACAGTATTTTCCATCAAGTATTGATGTATTTAACTTTAAGCCCTTACAGAATATGAAGAAAAAAATTTTAAAAATAGTACTATACACATATTATTACACAGAAATCTAGAAATCTAACCATATACAGCCTTGTAGCAGAACAGTCCTGTAACAGATTTTGTTACCTTTTATAACGATGATTGCTGTTCTATTGGGCTCACTGAGGTAATCTTGGATTATGTCACATCTCAAAATTCTTACCTTCATCATACCTTCCAAGTCCCCATTGATACATAAGTAACATAGTCAGGAGTTCTTGGAATTAAGAACACTGGACATGTTGGGTGGGGTATTATTCTGCCAGCACAGCTATATTTTCCAAGTATACTTCATCTGCCTCAAATTTAATCCCTTTGTCTTTATTGCTAAAGTATTCTGCTACTACCTTATCACATTTCAAAATCTCCCTCCAATTCAATTACAATTGGACAAATATTTTCTGAGGGTAGTGGTAGACTCAGAGTTGTAATGTTGAATGAACATTGCTTATAGATCCATATCCTCTGGAGTCTCCTCTTTTGGCTTATGGTTGATAAGGATCCCCAAAGAGGTGAGATGAGGTTTGGATTTTTACTACCATGCTTTCTAAAAAGCAAGACCTAGCTGGAAAGTAGCGAAAATTAAAAATTAGAGATTAAAAACTGTCAGCCTCCATCTGCCACCGAGCAAGATAATAGTGATGGTAGGTAAACCAAGGGTAGACGAACAGGGGCTGGAATTTTGATCTCTAGTTTTCAAGGCTGATTATTATTTTTATCTAGGTCTTATTTTCAGGGAAAGAGAGTAACTATTTAGAACTTTGTGAGGAACAATCATTTTTAAGCTCTTACCACCTTAGTAATTTTCCACTTAAATGTGACACTGTCAGCATTTTTATAGATCTTTTCTGCATTCCTTCCACATCTGCTTACGTATGGAAGCTGGTATAAGAAGCACTACCCTAGTGACATTTTAAATATTACTAGAAATAATCAAAGAGCTATTAACCAAAGACATTTTTAGCAACATTTACAATAACAGAGAGACACAGGAAAGAACATTTCTGGGTGATTTTCTTATACTTTTTGTACTTACCAAACATTCCATAATCAACATGTATTCTAATTAAATAAAAATACAAAATAAAGGGGAAAAATATTTCCACTTTCCAGGCTTTAAAATTCCACAGTATTAACAACAATAATAATAAACACCAGATCTTTTGTGACTATGAAAACAAATATACTTTACAAATTCAAACAATTGTTTGAAATTAGGGTTGACTGCATAATTTGTGGGTTCCAATCCATAATGAAAACTTAGTCTTGTACATTTTGGTTATGAGAAAAACTACATGTCTTAAGAATCATCTTTGGTATTTACTGGTGCTTCTTCTTTGTATATTTTTGACAAGAATTACTAGTTTGATCATGTCTACCTGATAGCAAAATTCACTTAAAATGTAAAACATTTAGTCAGTTACCAAAATCTTTCCTCAGAGCTAAATGCTTTATATCATGCAATAAACAAATGGAGGCCAACCTTCAATAACTAGACAACCTTACTGTGCCACCTGCAGTATCTCTGGACTTATCAAGTCTACAACCAGCAGAGTAGAATGTTTTACCCAAATCCCAAACAACAGGAGTCTGACCGTTTATTGAGTTAGTGATTAAAATATGAGCCTAGTTGGGTGTGGTGGCATACACCCATAATCCCAGCACTTGGGAGGCTGAAGAAGAAGGATCTTTGTGAGTTCAATACAACCTGGGCTTCAGAGTGAGCCTAAGGCTAGCCTGAACTGTGCAGTGAGACCTTATATCAAGAAAAAAATATGAGTCCAGTACTGTTGATGTTTCTTTCTTTCTGATCCTGTGTTTAAATTGATGTGAATAACTTATTTCATCCTAGCATGAAAGAAATATTAAATTCTTCAAAGTCCCAATCTGCAGAATTACCAAGTGAAGTGAACTCTTAACATAAAATATCCTCTGACAATTCAAAGCTCCTCCATTTTTAAATCCTAGCTCCTACTCAGCTAAGGAGTCACCTCTTCCAATAAGTCTTCTTCTTGCAGGGGTCAGGAGTAGACCTTTCCCTAAAATACAAAAAAAAAAAAAAAAAAGAAGTCTTTTTCTTAAGTTTGATTTATATTAAATCTATTTGTAAGTAAGATATGAAAACATAGAAATTATAAATATTTAAAGGGTAATATGTGATGCTCCAATACATATACACATTATATCATTGTTTAAATCAGGAGGAACAACATCTATTTCTTCAAAGGTGATTTTTCTCTATGGTGAAACATTCAAAATTCTTTCTTCTAGCTTTTAAAAATTCCAAAGTACATTGTTTTATCCCAAGTTACCTACTATGCAATAGCACATTAGAAGTCTTTTCTTTGATTCCCTCCCTGGCCCAGTCCGTTACCATAGTAACCTACATACACATTTCTCGTAGCTTTTCTTACATTGTGATAGAATTATATTTGGGTGTGTTATCACTAAACTATAAGAGACACAGAGATGTGCTCCCCAGGTTTCCCTTCAAGGGAGGACTTTCCATCCACCTGAACAAAGGGCAGTGAGTTCCTTCAGGGCCTGACTCTACTGCAGCGAACTTCTTTATCTTAGTTTCCTCCCTGGAAGCCCACAGTCAATGACTGCTCATGTTGGAATGTCTGGTCTCAGCCTGCACAACCTGATCTGGAACAAATTGAATGGACAATTCTTGCTCCAGATCTTCCTGCAGGGTTGAGGGAGGCACTCAGATTTGGTTTATAGTTTAATTCCTCTTTTAGTCTAATCCTACTCTCTACATTCCTTTCACAGATGTTGATTCCTATAACCACAGTGCACTCCAAATTCCATCTCATCTGCTTTTGGAGAATCCTGCCTATCACATGGAGTCTAAATTCCTTGTCTTACTTGCGTTAGTATTTACAACCCATAGTACTTTGTGAAGGCCACTGCTTACACCCAATAAATGCTAGTTTAACTGAACAGTTTATTATGCACTTAAAAATACAATACTGTCTTTGATTTTCTCTCTATCACAGAGAGTTATATGAGAAAAATCATTGTGAAGCTATTACCATTGTTAAACAGGTAACCAATAACAAAAAATGTAATAAAGTGATGCCAAAATATCTTTAAACAAATGATTCAACCAATATTATCTGTATGTGTTATCTGTATAATTTTTGACATAATAACATCAATGTTTTAACATAGCGTCAGAGTTTGCCAGTTTATTTATATACTGTTTAAGCAGAGCCTTTGTTTAAGCCATGGGAAAATGTTTATTGTTGGCAGAAATGAAGGTGATCCCTAAAGTGCTTTTTAATATGAAGAAGCCAGCACAAATTCTTAGTTATGTGTTTTACTTATGACATATTTTTGTTTGTGTTTGAACAAGATACTTTGAAATAGAAATCAGGTTCAGAGGAATTGAAAAAAAGCAATGAACAGAAGAAAAAAATCCAGCTGCTACAATATAGGGAGGCCAAAGTGATGTGATTGCTTCTAAGTCACTTCCCATTGCAATTAGGATCATGATGGCAATAGAAAAATCAAAAGAAAATAACACAAGTGTCAAGCAACATCCCCACAGGCACCTTGTCAAAGACATTTCCCCCCAAAGCCACAAAGACTTCTCTATCCAGTAATCTAGCATCATGCCAAGCATGCATGCTTTGATTGCCAATTAATATTCAGTAAATAAATCTAAACATAACAGTTTTGCACTCAAAAGATTCCAGAACTTAAGAAAAAAAGCATTTAAATTCAGAAGGCAGAAAAGAGACAAATTGAGATAAGACTAAGGATTTGATCTAATGGATATCTATTCATAAAAGCAAGTTTATCAATTTGTAAAATAATGTCTGTCTTTTAGAATTATGGAGATCTTGATAAAAGTAAAGATTATAATTTTCAAATCCTTTGCAAGATTTTATTCAAACCAATGTTTCAGTCACAGGTATCGAACTAAAATGATTGGTGGTTTCAAAATTGAAGGGAGGGAAGGATAGGGTGAATTGGTTAAGCAGAGAACCTGTGTTCAGGCAGTGCCATTTATTACCACCTATGATGTGTCAGGCAAGTGCTCCAGAGTATCTCATATGATTTTCACAGGAAATATTTGAGTGAATTGCTCTGTATATGTGATAAAACAGGGACCACAGAAAAATTAAGGAACATGCTCAAGTTTGCACGCTGATAAAAGGCAGATTTATGACTCTATCCAAAGTCCATGCTTGGGCCGGGGAGATGGCTCTGTAGAATAAGCACTTCCCTGGCAATTTCAAGGGCCTGAGTTCAATCCCTGGTTTCTCAAAACAAATAAACAAACAAACAAACAAAAAAACCCCACAAAGCCCATGCTTTTAACCAGCATGAAAATATTGCACCTTTGTTGTCTACTAAAAGACAAAACAAAACAAAAAGCTCAGTGAAAAAGCCCTCATTTCAATCCCCAGTACTATCAAAAATAAAATTAAAAGATATTCTTCAAGAAGGAAAGCAAAAAGATATTTACGTATGGATGCACGACAGTTTGGATAATTGTACTGCTAATTTCTGCTGGTCTACAGAAGGGAAAATGATGCTTAAATTTTTTTTAGTTTTTTCTTCTTTTTAATTTCTTAAACCTTTTTTTAAAAACAATTTTGCAGGTTTTTTTTTTTTTTTTTTTTTTTTTTGGCAGAACCGGGGATTGAACTCAGGCCTTTGCACTTGCCAGGGAAGTGCTTATTCCACTGAGCCATCTCCCTGACCCCCAATTTTGCAGGTTTATATCTGGAAACCTAAACAACTAATTTGAAGATAACATTATGCAATATAACAACCATTGTCAAATTCTTATTGCTATGTTTAATGAAATTTTGTATCATTTCTAATTTTTTTTTTCTGTACCAGGGATTCAACTCAGACCTTTGTGCTTGCCAGGCCAGTGTTTATGGCACTGAGCTGTATCCCCAGCCCCAACTTTGAATTCTTTAAAAATAATCTAGTCTTTAAAAGTAAACCTTATTTCCTTCTATGTTAACATGGCTAGGATTGAGATTAAACAAGTTTGATTTTTGTCTGTAGTGAGCTCCTTCTTCCATACTTCTACTGGAACCCATTCTCCTGTTCTTACCTCATTAAACAGGTAAAATGATCCAGTCCTGACCACTTTTCTGTAGTCCTAGGGATTAATCCAGATCTCATAATAAAAGCAGTAGACTTCAGGGAACTTTCCTGTGAGTTTTGTAAAAGGGGGCCTTTTTCATCGATAGTCCACCTCCAATTCCATTTTCTAACACCTGCTGGATAACTTCAAGAATGAAGCTGGTATGAAGGGTAAAAAGATGATGTCCAAAGTCCCAGCATCCAGTTACCTGAGGCTGTGTACTCATGTGCATTGCTTAGTCCCATGTGCAGTACAAGTTTCTACTTAAGGTTGTTTGAATTGACTTTATCCATTGTAAGCAAAGGAAGATCAAAATTTTGGAGTCCTCCCCTCCACTTATTAGGCACTTATGATGTGTCAGGCAAGTGCTACATAGTATCTCATATGATTTTCATAAGAAATGTATGAGTGTATTACTCTGTATATGTGACAAAGCAGAAACCACAGAAAAATTAGGGAACATGCTCAACTTTGCACACTGTTAAAAGGCAGATCTATGACTCTATACAAAGCCCATGCTTTTAACCAGTATGAAAATATTATACCTTTGCTGTCTACTGAGTCATGGTTTACTCAACCCTGGTTCACCTTTGTTGGAACCACTTTTAGACCCACAAGCTTTGTTCTCAACCTGAATTCAAATCTCTATTCTAAGTTTTTACTGTCAGTTTCAACCATATGAAATTGTTAATATTCAACAATTTTTGATCCACAGGAGAAGTAACTTTATTGAGCTAGTGGTATTGTGGTGTGTGTTATCCTATCACTTGAGTCTCAGTTTTCAGTTTATTAAAGGTGATGTTATGGCCTAAGCAGAGATGGAGATAAACATTTGGTCAGCAGAATCTTAGTTGATGATTTAGGTGCAATTATTTTATTTGGCGGATTTTGCAAAAAGTTCAAAGAGGGAGTAGGGTAAGTGAGACAGGGAAAGGAGAAAACCCCAAAGAATATGTGAATGAGGAGGTTACTCCTGCTGGCGTGTGAGGCTCGATCCTACTGGAGATGTTCTGAGGGACTATGTAGAACATGAACCTTCAAAATATTCTCACTGAAATCCATGAAACCATGGTATTTATCCACCCACACTACCAGTCTTTGGCGAGGGGCATGTCATGGTATTTCTAGCTCATACCTCCTGCAGGCCAGGAAGATTTTCAAAACAGGATACTGTCCCAAGCAAATAAATATAGAAGCAGGATTTGTATTGGGGTAATCTCTGATGTGGGGTATGGGTTATGAATAATGCCTTGACAGTTGACTGCTACATAGGGTGTTACCACTGACTTTATTGACTTTTGTAAGGAATATATTTATCTAACCTATTTAGTTGGAGAGATTTAGTTTGGCCAGATTAAATAAAACAACTGATGTTCTCATAGACCTGAAAACTCAGGAATTGTTTCTCTGCATTTTATCTAAATAAATAAGCAAATCTATGCTGTGAATACCCAATTTTTTTTTGTTTTGTTTTACACCTATACGATCATACTGAGTATTGCTTTGCAATTTGGTACTTCTAAAAATTATCTTGGATTCTTTTCTTGGTAAACTCATATACCTATATCTCATACTTTTAAGTGGTTGTATGGTGTGCACAGCATTTCATTGTGTGAAAATTTCTATTTCCTCACATTCTTGAATAGACTGCTTAAATTTTTAGATACTATTTTGAGAAGACAGCAAATTTAGAGTTTCAAAACTGTGTCATGAACTTTTACTTCCTTTACATTACAATAATAAATAACAATAACAAGTGGAATAAATCATTTGTTGATTCAGTCAACCAATACTTTTTGAGGTACAGAGGGCTGTGGATCACAGTCCAGCAATCACATCATTAAAGATTTATATAAGTGCCAGGGAGATGACTCAGTGAAATAAGTGCTTCCCTAGCAAGCGCAAGGGCCTGAGTTCAATTCCCAGTTGCGCCAAAAAAAAAAAAAAAATCGTACAATCATTACTTCACTGGACAATGGCAGTGTGCAAAGAGAGAGGATAGCATTTACTAATGGTGCCCTTCCCAAATTCCCTTAGCAGTACCAACTCACAGCCAACTATGGTCTGAAATTCTCTGATCTCTAAAACTTACATTGCCATTCATGGGCAGGCCAGAAGTACAGGGAAATGAATGCTCTCTTGGAAGTATTGCTCGGCCAATAGATGATAGAAAGCAGTATATAAAGAAATGAATTGCATAGATGAGGGGATAAATAAAGACATTAAGTGGATAAATAACACAAAAGTGTGTACATGTTCCAATGGTTCTTAGAGTTCTTCAGTGGACCTGAATTCAAGGTGTCCATGGTGAAAATGGGTAGTTTTGTAGGCTTATTTCCCTTTACTGCCTCACTTCTGCACTCTGCTACCTCTGCTAGTGCGTGCACCATTCACCTTCCAAATAAACCACTTGAACTTTAGCCCTTGTCTCAGGTCCTACTTTTGAAGGAGCCCGGATATAGTATATAGTCTCTGCGTAACCTACATTTTACTATGGTGAATTGTCCTGTAATAATCCTTACTCTTATTTCCATAATACCTGCAAACTGAAATCTACAAAACAATAACCAGTAGAGTCAAATTCAGCATTTCTAATAATTAGTGGAGATTTTAGTCTCAAATAGCTAAAGAAATCTTTCTTTGAAAAACATTCACAATGCCATTTGTTCTTTTTTTTTTGTTGTTGAAAAGCAAATGCTACTCTTTTTTTAATTTTTTTTTTTATATTTACAGCTTCAAAATAATCTTCCTCTGAAGTGTAGAGGTTACAGTTTTTATTTGAATGCTGTGATTTTTCTCTCCAGTATCGTAATGTAACAGATATATGCACCCTTTATCCTCTAGGATCTTAAAATAAGCAACAATTGGCACATGTAGCTTACATTTTAAATCTACCCTCTCTGGCCCTGACTACTGAGTTTAAATGACCCACTGGTCTCTTTTTTTTGTCTTGTTTTGCTCAAGCAATGTGAGTGCAAACATTTAGGGTTCAATGGATTCTCCAAATTTAAACCATCCAATAAGCAGTCAGTGATCAAGATGAAAAGATTTCTTTGTCCCTAGTGGACTGATTAAGCGTGGAATTCCATAAAGCTACCATGGTCTTGTGAACTGTGAGTCTACAATACACATTGAGTTAATTTGTTTCAGCAAAACTTTGTAGGTTGATTATGTGTCATGATTTAGACCTAGATTTGCATCACTTTCTGCCACAAAATAATTTCACTTGAAAGCTTGCTGGCAAAGTTGAATTTTTCTTAAAAGATTTTAATTATTTAAATTTCTATATGAAATTAGAATTTTTCTTTTTGATTTTAATTACTTAAATTTCCACTCCCTTGAGGCAAAGGCAGGACAAAAGTAAAGGGGATGCTTCAGAAATCGAATTATTTGGAGCTAAAGACATAATACTATAGTGATACATGTATGCCAATGTTTGTAGCAGCATAATCCATAATCCTAGAAGCAACATGTATAAGCAAGCTGTATGCCTAAAAACAGATGAATGAATAAAAAATGTGGCATCTATACATATTGGAACACTACTTAGCTATAAAGAAGGATACATTCAACATTGTAGGAAAATGGATACATCTGAAAAATATAACTGCGTGAAATCAATCAGATACACAGGAGTAAATGCTGCATGGTAACTCTCATTTGAGTAAGACAAAGTGAAAAGAAAGAGAATAATAATGAGTGGATTGAAAGATACAAGGGGATGGATCTTTTGCAAATGAGGGGAAGTTCAGGAAATTGTAGGCAAGGGAAGAGGAAGAGGGGAAGGGCAAGTAAGTAGAATTAAATTTCCATGTGCCGGAACCTAATCAAAGAATGTAAACATTTTATGTCATAAGCATGCTACAAGATTAATTATATCAACAAGAATAAAAACAGAGAAAAAGGATTTAGAAATGGAGGAAAAGAAGGAAGAGGGTGGGAAAGGGACTATAAAAAGAAACAGCCTGTATTATGCATATGTAACCAATCCTTAAGATGAATTTAAATATTATGTACTTCAAACATGTAGTAATAAAAACAAAACACAAAAACGATATTCTATTTTTTAAAATAGTGTGGATGGAGAGGATGTAAATAATTTCAGAGGTAAACAGAGACCTGAACACTGTTGTCATAGCATTTACAGGGGCAATTTTTATTTGTAAATGGAAAATAAATAAAAAGGAAAAACTTCTCAGGGAAATGCTGGAGGAAACCTTGCACTTAACAGAGCCCACGAGAGTCTGCAAACTTGTTTGATTCTTGTGCAAAGCAGAAGGGCAGGGTCACAAGGACAACATGGAGGTCACAGAATAAGTAATTTTTCGTGCTACACACCTTTTGGTGTCAGCTGCGGACACAGGGCATAAGCCAACTGTAGTTAAATCAGTTAAATCTCAATTTCTTGGCTCTGAAAGGAAGCAAGATGTTCTCAAGGACAAAGCAAACAGGAGAATAAGAAGCACGTTTGTGACCCTGTAGGCTTGCTTTGTTCCCCATGCCTACAGTTTCTCCCTCATCTGGCTTTCCCCCCATAGTGTCAAATACCACCAGGCTGCCTCAAGGAGAGGAGATCAAAGAGATGGCGATCTGCAGAAGTTTTTGTGTGTTAAATCCCGGAAACCTTTCGTGCAGATGTTGTTTCAAAGCCCAGTCTTTGAAACTCTGCTGAAGGTTTGAGGAGAAACATGGTTTGCTTCACACTAGACAGAGCTCAGGTGACACATGAGGACTGGCCCTTCAATTCTTTCTCTGTCCCATGTTCTTGTCAAGGCAGCGACAATCTCCACTTCTGATTCCGCATATAGTTGCTCTAAGAACACAGAGGATAGTTATTTACTACGTTTCAGTTAAAAATATAATGATGTAAGTTTTATAGAAAAACCACAAGTTTCTAGAGAATACACTGAATTTACTACATCTACCATGACATCAACCAAAAAGTTGTGACTTCTTTCATTGAAATCATTTTATCACATTTCCATTTCTGCTTCCCCTTGACTTTTATTCTGCTTCTTTCCTTTGTCCTTTATATACTGAGTGTTCTATGTCTCATGCTTAGTGGCTTTAGTTGTCTTTATTTTGCCTATAATTTTACCTTTTTGGACTTAATATGCAGTAACAAATTTCACTATTGGTACCTTGAACAAAAATTTCATAAATAAATGTATTCCTCAACAAATAAACAGATTTCTATACACAAATATTTATCAGGTCTCTTGAGCCTCTTCTCCTTCCCTGCACCCTTTTAACATGAAAGTAGACCACACTCATATACATGTTCTTATTTACGTGATTTGAAAGTGAAATAGATGTGCATGTTTGTATAGTGAAGTTTCCTCTCAATTGTTATCCTCAGCTACAGTTCTCCTGTGGCCATATTATCAGTTTTGGTGTGTGTGTATTTCCAGAGATATTCTATGCATGTATAATATATATTATGTAATATGACTACATACATAAACAAACATACCTATATATACAGACATATGCATAACACATGCACTCATATATATCTATATATCTCTATCACTATCTATCTATCTATCTATCTATCTATCTATCTATCTATCTATCTATCTATCTATCTATCTATCTATATGGGTTTGTTTCCTCCTCCCATTTTGACAAAAACAATAACGTATCATGCATACCATTTGGTAGCTTGCTTTCTTCTGGTTAAAAAAATGTGAAATAGTCCCATATTAATGTGTGGAAACTTCTTTCACTTTTAATGGACTTATAGCATTCCATTGCATTAATGTGTCATGGTTTATTTAACCAGTCCATTGTTGAAGAAAAATTAGGATATTTCTATTCGTTTCTATTATACACAGTGCTGAAAAACATAGCTGGATATGTATTTCATTTTTCTCTTTAGCAAATATATCTCCAGGAAACATTCATGGAGGTAGAATTGCTAGGTTAAAGATCATATACTTCTGTAATTTTGACAGGTGCGATCCTGTAATCCTCCACAGCATTATTCTTATTTGCTGGTGCTATGTTCCCTTCTGAACACCATCACTGTGTCTGAGTCACACTTGTATGTTTGCCTGGGTTTTGCTCATTTATCATGCTTGGGACCCTCTTACATCAGTAATGCTGTTCTTTTAGTCCAACATCATGCAAAGCATTTTGTCCTTAGTTTAAAAAAAGGAAATTGGAGTTCAGAGGTTTGGGTGCAAGAATAGCTGTGCTACTTCCATGCTTTTGTCACTGGGAAAATTACTCTCTACTCTGAGCTATTTCCTTCTAAAAAATTGGGTAAGGCCTTTACTTAAAAAATCTGTGTAACATAATTCATCACATAGGAAATATTGAAGTTTGTCATGGTACACAGTACAAATCTTGGAAATGATGGTTCCTTCTCCTCTTTTTTTAAACTATTTTTAACCATTTATTTATTTGGTACGGGGTCTCAATATGCAGCTTAGACTCATACCAATCTTCCTGTTTCAGCCTCCCTAGTGCTGGGATTACAGGTGCACCACCATGCCCAGTTTTGGTGCCCTGCTCAGAGCACCCAGGATTCTGGGGCTGACACAACATATGGTACCAGGGATTGAACTCAGGTCCTTGCACTTGCAGGTAGGTGCTTAGACCA
Organism: Ctenomys sociabilis; assembly: GCA_004027165.1. Lineage (NCBI taxonomy): Eukaryota > Metazoa > Chordata > Mammalia > Rodentia > Ctenomyidae > Ctenomys > Ctenomys sociabilis. Next base: position 106,230 of record PVKA01001694.1, read on the forward strand.
ACCAACTCTCTCCCCAGCCTCCCTCCCCTCATATCCTAACCCTATCTTGGTTTCCTTTTTAAAAGAAGCTTAAGTTTTCTGAGCTGTTAAATAATAAACTATGGAAATGTTTTGTAAATTGTGTGTGGTAGGCAGAGTTGTAGAGTGATTCCCAATAGCTCATATTCCTGTATAATCTCAGTGTAGCAAGGATCTATAAATATGATGGGCTGACCCTTTCACAATTATTTGGTGCTACATGGTAAATTTACTTTAGGAAAGGGACATTATCTCCAGTGGGCCTGATCTAATTCAGCAAGCCTTCTTAGAAGCTAAGAGTTTTCTTTGGCTGGTTACAGAAGAAGGCAGAATGATACTTCCCAGAAGAAAGCAAACATCTATGTGAGTTTCCTTTGGGCAGCCTCTAAAAGCTGAGCTTGGACCCCAGCCAAGAGTTAGCAGGGAAACAGGCATGTAAGTCCTACAACTGCAAGGAAATGAATCTGCCAATACCAGTGAGCATGGAAGTTTGCAAAGGCCTATATGAGAACCACAGCCCTAGCTGACACCTCAGTGTCAGTCTGGTGAGAAGCTGAGCAGAAAAATACAAGCAGTCTGTGTTCTGTCTCTAACCTATAGAGCTATGAGATAGTAAATTTGTAGTATTATTTTATAGTGTGGCATTAGAAAGCCAATACAATATATGAATCCTGTAAGATAAAGCAATGATGAGATCGAATGGAGAGCATGGAAAAGAAAAGGCATTATTTGCTGTCTTTTAACAGAACAATAGTGTGATTTAAGTTGTGTTTCAGTTAACTTGATGCTTACTTTCTTTTTAGGAACTAATTTATCTAGCAGAAGATTTCATGTGGAACCCTACTGTTCCTTTTGGGGTCTAGCATTTATGAAATGCATATTGCTTGATTCTAAGAATGGCTTTTCTTTTTGTTAAAACTTTTTGATTAATTTAACTACATGTGATTTTGGCATCTCATTCTCTTACTCAGAAATGATTGAACTATCTCTCTCAGCTTGAGAGTAAAAGGAGGAGCTCATTCTCAGATTTACTTATTGTTCTTTACTGTCCACTCACAAGTAAGATGAACAAATAGATAGTCATGAGTTTTTAAAAGAGAAAGCCATTAGGTGATTTGACTTTAACTGATATCAGTAATGTCCATAGAACAGAATTATGAATCAACAGACCATATAGAAGTTTAATTTGAAAGTTTATGAGGGGTATAAGATGAGCTATTATAGTAACCATTATGTGAGAAATAAAACTGATAGATCCTATATATGTTTTAAGTGTGCTGGCTATGACTTCCTAACTTATCAAATTAGCATCTTAATCTGTTATTTCAAAACTCTGAAAATTAAAACCATTAGTCTTCATTAAAATGTATTTCATTAAAAACAATATAATAATCAGGCATTTTTGTTTAATTTAAAAAAAATGAAACCTATTTTAGTGTACAATATTTGTTTGAATATTTGTGCATACAATCTTGTGTTCTGCCTCCACATGGTCTTATGCAAACTTCAGCATTGAACTATTTGTAATGAGTTACGAAAGGACTTGGTGTAAACATGTCTTAGGTGATATATGTCTCTTGTAGAGGGCTCAAAAAACAAGGTAGATGCAAATTTCTAGATGGTGTCTCTACTCACTTTAATTGACAATGAATTGATGAGGAGTTTCTAATACAGATGTATAGTATCTGGTGGTGATTAACAGTGTTAATGTTTATTGTTTTTAAGTTTTAATTCTAAAGCAATTGATTATCTAAAAATTAGCTTTTTGGTGTGTGTGATGCTAGGCTCTCAAATATGTTGGGCAAGTGCTCTGCCACTGGGCTATAGCCCTAGACCTAAACATTTATTTTCCATCTAACTTTCCTAAATAAGGGAATGAAAGTGTCAACACATTGGCAACCTGCCGCTATCATCATCTAGTTGATAGACTTTGGCTGTTACCTGCAATTTTTCTTTTCCTTTGTAGCTCAAGGGATTGTATAATGAATCCTCTGAATATACATTTACACTTAAGAAGAGGTGGTGGTACCTTCACTTCACAAATAAGACTCTTATACATGAAGAGGTTAATGATTTACTGACAAGCCAGCAACGAAACTAGTCTGGCGGTACTCATGGCTACTCTCCTGGACTAGCATTCCCCGCTCCACACCACCGAGCTTCTTCCTTGACAGTTGTGCTCTCATGGAAACTGGTTTTCATTATAAAACATATTCTTGTTTTGGGGATGAAAATAGAAAGCTAAACCAAGTGAGTCCTTTATTATACCTTTTTGATAATATTGTTCAAATAGTCACTGTTTCATGCTTATATTCATAAAATCACTGCTGTTTAGTATTTTGTCCCTCAATATGAAAATGTTAGAAACAAATGAAGTACTCTGTCATGTTTTCATTTTTGACAAATTCCTCTGGAATGCCATTATAAAAATACACAATTTTAAGATGAAAGTCTGACATAAGATCATTCTCCTAATTGCATTAACATAGCCAAATACCAAAGAAGAGACCTTTCATTCCATGAACATTTCATGAAGTGTGATTCCTCTATAACCACATAAAAGTGCTAAGACATGGAGAGTTGCTGCACAGTCAAGATTATAAAACAAGTCTTAAGATTTGGGGAAACATCAAAAAACCTTAGGATCACATTGTACAATTTGAGTAGCCCCACTGTTATAAAGTTTAAAATAGAGAAAAGCAATTATGGGCTTCACTTTGAAGATATCAAACAGGAGAATTTCATGCAAGCTGTAACTCTCTCTCTCCAGCTGGCAGTATCATCACCAGCATCACAAACAACAGCAGGTAAGTTTAGCAGAATGTTTCATTCAAAAGGGAAAAATATTTAGTTGTACCAATAGACAAGAAAAATTCAACAATTAACAAATAATGTGGCAGCGGTTCTATAAAAGAATATTTGAAAATTGTAACTGAACTTGGAAAAATGCAAATTAATTTTGGTTGGAATAAAATGATCCAAAAATACAGAAAACTTGGGAGTTTTCTAACATAATCAGGAAATGTAATGTAACTTAACATTTTAATTGAAAAAGGTCGCATGATACTTCATAAAGAATTTATTTAATTATGGGGAAGAATATTAATTCTGCTTTTAGTATAGCTGTGTGACTTTACCCACTTGTTTGACCCCTGTGAAAGCTTTTCACTGGTAATGTGATGGTGGTGGGCATAATATATGTTTTCTTCTGTACCATCAGATTATTGCAAGAAACATATGTGAATGTAAAGTATAAAGGTTTGTCATCACCATATGTAGGGGTCCAGTTTTAAATGGTTAGGTTAGATGAAGGCACACATGACATAAAATCTAAACTGTATGCGAGTACATCTTTGGTAAAGTAAGCACACGGCAGTAAGGAATTTCAATCTACAAACCTGTAGGTGAAAGAAAAGACCTTTAAAGTTTATAAAATATTACTTCAGTCATTTTTTATTTCTCTTCCCCAAAGCATGCTCCCCATGGCTGGAATCTTACTGGAGTTAGGGGACTGTGTGTATAGAAGTATCTATCTGGTCCTTTGGTTGACTTACACTGAGACATGGTCTAACCCTGACCATGTGACACTCATTCCTGTCTCCTGTATTGTTTCTGTCCCAAATTCTTCACTGGGGGCCAGAGTCCTGGTCTCCTTGCTTTAATGATTCATAAACACTTACCTCTGTTGTTCTGGAGAAATTTCTTTTTAGTGGAAGGGAAAGCTTTTTCCCTGTTTCTTCGAGAAACTCTGCAGCGTATATACCTATGAATGTTCTTTTATTTTTAAAAATTAGGCATTCAAAAAACAAAAACCAGGAAGATTTGTAGCCTTTTTCAAATATCTGCACTGCTGCGTGGCTCCTCTGAGGGCCTCCTCTCAGACAAAGATGATGAATGTGGATATGGGAAAGTAAAAAAAAAAATCTAGATCAGTAATATTGCACCAGAATAGTCATTTATTCACCTGACTTACTGTTCTTGCACACCTGCTATATACTAGGCATTGTGCTATGACCTTGGGATATAGTAGTGAGTAGCACAGGCACTGCTCTGTACAGGTGCTTACATTTTAGAGGAGACAGATATTAAAGAATGACTTAGATGATTGATTATACAATTACACTTGTGATAAGTGCTGTAAAGAACATGCAGGAAATATAGAGAGAGGAAGTAGGAGAGCCTGTTGAATTTGGGGTCAAAAAAGGCCATTGAAGCTGAGCTTTGAAGGTTAAATAGTAATTCATTTGAAGTAAAGAAAGAGCATTCAGGCAGAGGGGAGAGAGTGTGCCTTGCAGATGGAAGGGTAATGGCCCATTGAGCCAGGCTGACATCACACACATGGTGCAGATGTGCAAAGAAATATAACATTGCTTTCTGTGATTAAACTCATTTTTAGATTGAAGAAACTGTCTAGCTAAGGTAGATAACACATTCTGTCCCTTTTTAGAATGCTTCATGCAATTTATTAGAGTTTCTCAATTTTAATAATTATTGGTTTCTGTTATCTAACACCATTCTTGATGCGCTGGAATTTCTACATTGGACTTTATAAGCTCTTGCTCCAGAGTTTGAGCCCAGGATTGTGGGCACTTCTGTGCCAGCTTGAGTGCTAATATTCCCTCTCTCTGTAAGCTAGAAAATGAATGGAGGGTAAACAAAAAAATGCAAGAAGCCAGACAGGAGGCTGGTGCAGGAGTCCAGGTGAGCAATAACATTATTTGGACCAGAGAGCAATGATGATACAAAAAGTAGATATTTTAAGACATACTGATAAGACCGAACTAATAAATCTTGGTGATTAATTGGATATGGGTTTGCATCAGGGTGGGGGTTGTCAGGACAGAATAGTGGCTTCTGAGTTTCAGAATAGATGTCACTTATGGAGATATCAAACACTGGAGAAGTACAGGTTTGGAGGAAGAAGACTAGGAAAGATTTTCCTTTTTTTCCCCTACATTTATTTATTTATTTTAGAAATCTTTCATATTTTAAGGAGAGTAGAAAATAGTATTAAAACAAAGTTACACGTGATAACAGAATTTCACTTAACAAAATAGTATGAGTTACACAGTATTTTTAATGCTAGAAGGATGGGAGAGCAAGTCGGCAAGATATCTGCTAAGTTGATTCAGATGCTGAGAATTTTCTAGTAATACAATTGCCTCAAAGTGTCCATTTTGGTGTGTAATTGGCCTTTTCCATTTAATATGTGTCAAGTGAAGTTTTGATCTTCTTCCTAAAGCTGCTGTTCAGGTAATGCCCCCTATCTCAGGAAATAACTATCCCATTGCTCTGACTGAATCCCTAGAGTCATCCTTAATTCCTTCTTCTTTTGTACCCACGTATGCAATCAATTAATAAATCCTATCATTTCTACCTTCAGAATACATGCAGAATCCAACCATTTCTTGTCCCCACTGCTGCTGTACTTCCTCTAACTTACATATGATCATTTTACCCCTTCTCTTCTGGGCTGGTGCAGTAGCCTCTTAGTGGCCTCCCATGTGCCACATAAGCTCTTCAGTAGTTCATCATCCACATCAGTGAGAGTGTTTCTGTTAGAATAAGAAAGATCACATCATTCTCATTGAATCCTTCCTCAGTCTCAGGAAAATGAGTCCTCATTGTGGCCTACAAGGCCTTGTATGACCTAATTGAAACTACTCCTCTGACTTCATGTGTACTGCTTTCCATCCACACTGGCTTTATAATATTTCTCCAACATGCTTTGCATGTTCCCATCTCATGATCTTTGCAAATTCTCTTCTTTCCTCTTAGAATTCTTTTCCTCTTTTTTTTTTTAAATGTATTTTGGTCAGGGTCTACAGGATCTCACTATGTAGATCGGACTTGTAGTAATCTGCCTGTTTACAGACTCCCAAGTGCTAGGATTAGTTTCAACTGCTGTCTCAGTGCTCCCGGGGATGGGGCCAGCATGACAAGCCCAAGGATTGAATTCCTGACCCCGCATCTGCCTAAGCAGGCACTTTAATTCGCTGAGCTATTTGGCCAGCCTTTCCTCTTTATATATGCATTGATTATTTCCTTACCTTCTCCCCAAATGGTCAGTGGAGCTTTCACTGGCACACTATTTAAATTGCAGCCCTGGTCCCACAGTCATCTCTATTCCTCTTCTGAGCATAATTTTCCCTAGGGTATTTATAAACACTTAAAGTTTAGTGTATTTGATAATTTTATTATCTGGCCTGTTTTCTCAACACCCTGCTAGAATGCATACTCACTGTGGGTAGGACTTTTGTTTCTCTCTGTTACTGTTTCTTTGTTGCCTAGCTTGGTACTTGACCTGTAGGAAGATCTTTAGTTAATTTCTTGTAATGAGCCTGGCTGCATCTTGGGTTTGGCCTTCTATTTGAACAAAATATCACATTTGATGAGCTTGGAAGATTTAGGGTTTTGAGGAGTCCTGGGGTTCAGCATTTTTCAGTGTCTTTGGTGTTTCTAAGACATTCTCACTCCGAGTACTAAAATCTGTAATTTTGTTTTTTTCAATTAGAATATTTGTTTAACTCTGTAAACCTAGTATAACATGGAAGCCAAGGTAGTGTAATTTGGCCAGGCTCATGCTTGCACCCAGCTACATTCTGAACTCTTTCCTTCTTTGGGTCCCAGAAGACTCAGACCTATAACATATTGGGTCAGTGATGGCTTAAACTAAGTAATAAAAGTTTACACAACTTTGTTTTTTATTTTTAATTTTTCCCACAATTTTATTGAAAAACAAATAGCAATGAGACAGTTTCAAATCAAATTAGTAGGACAGAGTCAATAATTAATACATTGCATATATATATATTTTTTGTCTTTTTGAGACAGGGTCTCACTATGCAGTTCAGGCTGGCCTCGAGTTCACTTTGTAGCTCAGGCTGGTCTCGAACTCGCAACAATCCTCCTGTCTCAGCCTCCCGAGTGCTGGGATTACAGGCATGCGCCACCACGCCCGGTCTTATACATTGCATATTGTTGTCTCAGTCGTTATTTGTTGTACAAGATGCAGTCATGATATTCTATTTACAAACACTATTAGAGCAGATCACTCTATTCATTGAATTAAGAGAATGTAGTTATGTATCTATCTTAACTATTTTGAATATACAGATACAAAATGGTCATTCCTTTGCATCCCCTTTTTTGTTCAGTTTTATTATTTATACACAACTTCTTATGTAAGCTCTTTTTCCATGAGGGAAGTCTTCATGAAAATAGTAGTATTCCTGGGACAGCAGCAGATAGAAGTGAAACTACTTCGTCAGTTGAGTCTTTGTCAAAGCCAACATGGACAGGGAGTTAGGAGTGCAATAGTTTTACTGAGAGTAAAGCTTGTGAAACTTAAGAGGGAGGTGAAACACACTTAAGTGGGAGAAAACTTGCAAATTGTGGTTCAGATCTACCAAAAAATGAAGCCATGAACACTGGAGCAAATATCGTCAATAGAGGATGTTGGTGTTGTACAAAATGGCCAGTCCCTGGTCCTTTTGGTATGGTGAATGATTTCATGGGGCTTCCTGAGAAGAACTTGTCCTCAACTCTAAATCTGAAATGGGTTCTGAAGGCATTATAACTGGTGCTGTCAGATGAATGAAGTCTTTGCAGCAAGTTGTTCTTTGTTGTTGTTTTTTTCTGTATTATAGGGAAGGGTCTACAGTGTGTCCAGGGTCTCACTACTAGATTGGACTTATAGTGATCCACCTGTTTACAGCCTCCTAAGAGCTGGGATTACAGGAACACACAACCACGCCCAGTTTCAACTGCTGTCTCAGTGTGCCCTGGGTGGAAGGGCTGGCACTGCAGGCCTGAGGATTGAATCTCGGGCCCCTGCACCTGCAGGCACTTTAATCCTTTGAAAGACATCTAATTGATATGTCTGTATGACCATCACATACACGCACTTAAATATCATTTTGTTTTTTCCTGGTCCACAGTGTTTCAGGGAGGGAGGAACAATTTACGTTGGCTTATGTACTAGTTCACTCAATTAAAAGATGTAGGCCTGATCTCTATTACCTGAAGTATGTTTGATAGGAAAGTCTTTTCTTTTTCCTCTTTGAATGGAGAAGACAAAAGCCAATGACTGATATAGCCAATGACTGGAGTTTTATAAATGTACTTGAGATAACTGCCTACAAATAGAAGCTCCTGAGATTAACCAAGCTTATCTTTTAGGGACAGGGCAATCCCAGGCTAAAGGAGAGCATCAATCTTATTTGTATATTTTAAAATATCTCTCACAACTAATGCAAATCAAATTCTTTAAATTTTTCAATCATTCTCATCAGTGCACACTTCAAACAACAAACTATCATTGGCAGTTATTACATCATCTTAAAGAATTTACTCTCTTGTAATCAATTAAACTCATTACACCTGAATAATCATTACCAATGATGTATAATTTAATATTTGCAGATGATTTATTTATGACTATAAGGCCTAATAACAACCAAAGCATCACTCAGTAAAGCATTATAAAATTTCCTACTGAAGACATTCTAGACCTTAGGGAATTTTCAGTATTCCATGGGACAAAGTGTTATAGATAGATAGAGCAGCCCATGAAAATTACCTAGGTGTCTTGCTCTTCCCTTATCTTTCTTCAGTGGGGCATTTTGGAAGAAATTTTCTTCTTTCTTGATATCCCTTGCTTAAGTCATCATATATAAGTAACTCACACAGATATCCTTATATTTGGATAGCAAGTCTCCTAAATCCTCCTCAGTGAGTCTCTATTTGGAGACTCTTAAGAGCTCTGGCTATTACTTAAGCAGTTGCTCTATCACTGATATGTGAGCTACCATTTTCCCATTCTAGGACTGGGGGCACCTTTTCACCACTAATTTTACTATCCCTCCGTGGTTAGGTTTAAGTTCCCTTTTCAGAGTCATTGTATGTAACTTCACCCATCTTTAGGCTTGTTTGATAGCTAAAGACAAACTTTCTCAGGCTACCCTAAAGTGACATAGACTGACATGGAATTTATTATCATTTTAAATGCTACCCATCCACTGAAGGATAAGAACTCAGCTGTGGCCATCGTTCAAAACAATGGGACCTGGGATGTCAGGCTTTGAAAGGCATTATGCCAACTGTTATTGGACCATGGCACAATTTCTTCTCTTAGAAAGATTGCTTGGTCCGTCCTTCCTTCCTTCCTTCCTTCCTTCCTTCCTTCCTTCCTTCCTTCCTTCCTTCCTTCCTTCCTTCCTTCCTTCTTTCCTTTCTCTTTCTCTCTGTTTTTCATCTCTACAACTTTAATGTCAGTGTGGCCCTGGCTTACCAGGGCATTAATCCTGCTCTGTCTTGACATCATTCAGTCTCTTGCTGCCCTGATTTTGGAATTCAGTCTCCCCATTCTCAGGAGAAAGTACCTAATTGACCCAGATTGGGTCAAGTATAAAGCTCTGGTCTATTCAACCATGATTGAGGAAGGGGATACTATAACATGTATGTGATAGTTTATCTGATTACTTCAAGTTAATTGTCTTGGGAGCTACCCAGATGACTGGGTAGCACACTTCTATGTGAGGCATAGAGGCATGACTTTGGAATCTACACTGGTCCTTTTTTCCTCCCTTGCTGGCACTATCCCTTGATCTGCTTCTGGCTGCCATGAACTAAGAAGCTTTGCCTTGCCATGCTTTTCAGCTGTGATGTTTCTGTGTTGGAGCTTTCCAACCCTGCATTGCAACCCTTGAAACCATGATACAAATTAAAATTCTCCTTCAAGTTGTGGGTGTTGGATATTGTGTCTAACATGGAACATGTGACTAATGCAATGGTTCTTAGTAAGCATGCTGCATCTATGGTAGAAGATGAAGTAGATTTTCTGAGGAAAAAAAATGGATGACATGATTACTGGTATGTCAAATGAAAACTGAGATTCAGTTTCTTGTGTACTAGCTATGAAAAATAAGAATCTGAGTGTTTAGAATAATTCTATTATTAAGTGGTAGTCTAGCACAGTTGTTGGATACCACACTGAGGCAGCACTGAGCAGGTTTTAAAATCAATCAATTGGTTTTCTATATTGACTTATGTCTGTCCCAGGCCTAAGTGACTTGTCTGAAGAGCTAGTGGCTGGCATGCATAAATATAACTCTGTGTGCCAATGGTTATGGTTGAAGACTATAATGGTCTATGACAGTGATGTCTCTGAAGGCAAGATAACACTGCAGGAAAGGACCATACTGTGAAACTTAGAGATCAAACAGCTCTCTCGTTAAACAAAGATTTACTTCTTGGAATGTCTTTGTTCATTACTCACAAGGCCTTGCTCACTTTTTCATGCCATATTGTCTTAGCTGTTTCCTGTACTTCTCTATTTGCCCCTGATGTTATGTACCTAAACAAATAGTGGGCAATATGTAGATATCTTTGTCTTAGCCACAAGAACTTTGACCTTCCTGGACCTCTCACAAACCACATTGCATTGTCTCTTTTATTTTACCTTTTACTATAAACTTGTCCAGCAGACTGGGAGAAAGGCCAGCTACCAATACATAGTAATTAAGCATGGATTCCAGAGTTAGATTTATGATCTGTGTGACCTTAGAAATGTTACTTAACTTCTATGTAGCCCAGTTTTCTCATATATACAATGGATTTAATGGTACTTATTTTATGATAGTGGTGCCATTAATTAATATACATAAAGCAGAACATATATTATTCATTTATTTAGAGTCTATGGCACTTTACTGGATGACAAGTGCTATTTTTTGACAAGGTGTTACTAACTAGCAAATAGGTTATAGACCTAAGGTGAAAAAAAAAACTATTGTGTGGCTCATATCAAGTATTGAATAAGCCCTCTTTATTATGATCCTAACTACATTTCTTATGGTTCTTTACTGAGTAACAGTAGAAATTTTGCTTACATTTTACTGTTCCAATTATATTTATATAAAAATATTATTTATGTTATCTTGTTGGCATTAACTGGTTGACAAATGGTTGGTGTGTGTAGACTGCTATGTTCAGTGTCATGGCAATTTGAGGGATTTGTTTTATTATTTAGCACAGTACAGTATTTCACACTTATTCATATAAGTACTGACTTTTATTATATCTACATACCACTTACTCTACTACTTAATTAAATTTTTGTTTGAATTAACATTCTTAGAGGAAGAGGAGTCTTAACTACATTTCCGTAAAAGGAGAAACACTTCATCATTGAAATAAATGAATATCTTGTATCACTTGCCTTAAATAGATTAATATATATATATATATATATATATATATATATATATATATATGCACAGCATTACCGAATTCTAACTAGATATACTTGTCTGTTTAAAGCTTGAGGCTGGCTTTCTGTAAAAAATGAAAAAAAAAGAAAAGTAAAGAAAGAGATCATCAAGTGTTAGACAGTATTAAAGACTAACATACTGAGTTGAAACTTTGTTGGTGATATAATCAGAGGATTAAAAAGAATTGAGCAGGGTATAATGCTCTCACTATGTGATTAATTCTATTTAATCTTAGGTGAGTGACCGGCTGGAAGCCATCCCTGAAATTATATTTCTTGCTTCCAATAGTACAAGTTCAACACATGGGAAACCACTGTTCTGATAGAACTAATAGCACATGAACAAGGATAAGACTATGAATGATGCTTTATTCTTTTTTTGACTCCATTTTCTTCAAACAAAGATATAGATCAACAAAAGTTAGGGGTTTGTGGTTGGAATTCAAATCCTTTATCCAAAACTTACTAACCTTAGAATTGAATTATTTCTTCTTTCCTTTTCTGCAACATGTGGAGAAATAAGAAAGCCTAACTTGAAGAGTTATTAGGAAGATTATACACAACAACACGTGGGAAAGGTTTAGCACAGGTCTTGATTAAAATAAGTCCTAATATTATATATATTTTATTTTATAAGTGGAATCATACGTATACAGACTTGCTTTTTGCTTTTAATAATAATTGTTTCACCATGTACATTCATATGAATAAACATTACTTTTAAAAAAGTATATAATATATTTTCTTTATTTTTTATGTTCACATAACTAATTTATTTTATTTTATTTTTTTTTTGGAAGAACCAGGGATTGAACTCAGGCCCTTGCACATGCCAGGGAAGTGCTTATTCTACTGAGCCATCTCCCCGGCCCTAATTTATTTTATTGCTAAATTTGGCAATTTGTTTTTTTTTTTAATTAGCAAGACAGTGTCAATAATACATTGCACATTGTTGTCTTAGTGGTTATTCATTGTACAAGATGCAGACATGATATCCTGTTTACAAGTATTATTAGAACAAATCTTTCTATTCATTGAATTAAGAGAATATAGCTGTATATCTATCCTATCTATTTTGAGTATACAGGTACAAAATAGTCCTTTATTTGTATCCCCCTTTTTTGTTTAGTTTTCTCTTTTAATATTATAGGTGTGTGAATTCAGCAAAATATTCTAAAATAGTCCAGTATTCTATAATATTAGTGGGTTTTCCATATGACTGGCAAGGTCAGAAGTTGTTGACTTAAGCCTTTTACAGCTCAGCATATTAATATGACTTTACTTTTTATACTTCATTTTTTTATGCTTTTCTCCTGGATGATTAAGACCAAGATAAAGCAAGACCCATATAATAGGAAATGTAGCTTTTGTATCTGGTAAGGTCAGTCAAATACCCTCAGGATTTATCCTGAAACCCTGCACTGCAGTTCATAGATCCTTTGTCAGTGTCAGCCATGTGGATGAGTCACGGCCCTTGCTTCACCAATTTGCTGTCTGTGAAAGCCTGTGAGAATGTTTTCTCACCGTGTGATTCTCCTTAGGAACTCTCTACATCATTGATCATTTTCCTGTCTGGCCCCATAATCTCCTTGATCAGAAATTTTGGGGCACAATTGAGTTACATGATGTTACAGTACAGGTTCTATGTCCTGTGTCTTCACTGACCTTGAAAGGTTAGGGCCAAAATGTCGGCTGTTCTTGTAGCCCTCGTTTTTCTCTAATGTTTGGTCTGCAAACTTAGGTTGTTAGCCCTCCAGAAGAGAAGCTCATTGTTGTTAACCTACAATCTAGGCTGTTGAGCTAAATCCCATTGTCTGTCTGAATATCAAACATCTTAGGCATAATATGGAACAGGTAGTTTTCATCAAGTATTGATATGTCAAACTTTAAGTCCCTACAGAATATGAAGGAAAAAATTTGAAAAATTAAGATATATTTTAAAAATAGGAATAAACAATTACATATTTTTACACAGAGGTTTAGAAATCCAACCATATATAGCATTGTAGCAGGACAGTCCTGTAACGCTCCTTTTCCTGTCTCCTGCCTTCATTCATCACCCTCTTCCTTTCTAAACAAGCAACTACCTGAGAGACAGTATATCAGCAAACGGCGTGTCATGACAAGCAGCACGTATTCAGAGGACCAGAATGACAGGCTCTCCAAGCATGACCCTACTATTACACATTGCCATCTTCAGTGCAGTTGCTTGGTTCACAGGTATCAGCATGTATCGTTAGACAGGGTGAGAACTCTACCAACTAATTACTAGTTTCAAAAACTTGCTGATGCTTCTCAGGATCATTGCCTTAATCATCTTGTGGGTCTAAATGTATGGCTTTGTCCCTATCATGTTTCCTAGCTTTATTCCTTGCTTTCTCTTCATTGTCTAATCCTCTAAATTCTCATTTTCCTTTTAATTGTGTTATACCTTTCTATTTTTATTTCTTTCTTTGAGTTCTTATACTAGAGAGACTATATGATATTTATAAGTGTGGGTCTGGTTTATTTCACTTATGACCAATTTGCTCTCTGTAAGTATATCTTCAAGTAGCATCCACTGAAATATAAAGGCTTTGAGTTTATCATTCTTTATGGCTCAGTAATACTCCATTGTATAAAAATACCACATCTTTTTCATCCATTCCGTAGGTGACAGGCATTTTGGTTGTTTCCAAGATTTAGCTATCACCAATTGTGCTGCTATAAACATAGGTACACATATATCACTGTGATATGACATTCTGAGTTCCTCAGGGGAAATTCCCAGTAGGGGAGTAGCTGGTTTGAAGGGGATTTCCAGTCCTAGTTTTTAAGGAGTCTTCACACTGATTTACATAATGGTTGCAGCACTCTACATTCCCACCAGCAGTGCAGAAGCATTCCTTTTTCCCCACAGCCTCTCCAATGTTTGTTGTTGGTTGATTTCTTTATGATAGCCATTCTTTCTGCGGTGAGATGATAACTCAATGTTGTTTTAATTTGCATTTCACTGATGACTAGTGATGTGGAATATATTTTCATATATTTATTCGCTTCTTTAATTTCATCCTCTGAGAGGTGTTTGTTCATGTCAGATGCCCATTTCTGAATTGGGCCTTTAAATTTTGGGGCCTTAATGTTTTTTTAGTTCCTTATAAATTCTAGAGAGCAGACCTTTAGGGTTAAGTTGGTTTTTTTTTTGGTGGAACCTGGGACTGAACTCAGTCCCTTGTGCTTGTGAGGGAAGCACTTTTTCCACTGAGCCAATCTCCCCCGTGAGAGCAGATCTTTGGCTGAGTGCTTATTTTCAAGATTTTTTCCCAATTTGTGGGTTGTCTTTTAACTTTTTGGTAATTTCTTTCAATGTGTAAAAACTTCTCAATAAGAGGAGATCCCAGTTCTTAATTCTTTCAAGTGTTACCCATGTGATTAGATATTTGTTCATGAACTCTTTGCCTACCCCTATGTCTTTAAGAGTTCCTCTTACTTTCTCTTCCAGGAGACTTAGTGTTTCTGTTTTAATGTTTAGATCTTTAATCCATTTTGATTTTAGATTAGTGCATGGTGATAGACCTGGGTCAAGTGTAAGTGTTTGGCATATAGAGTGCCAGTTTTTCCAGCACCATTTGTTAAAGAGGCTTTCTTAGAGTGAGCATGTTTGGCCCCTTTGTCGAAGATCAGGTGGCTGAGTGTGTTCATACAGGTTTCTGCATCTTCTAGTCTATTGCATTGATCCTTACATCTATTTCATTGCCAGTGCCATGCTGATTTTATCACAGTAGCGTTGTAGCATAATTTCAAATAAGGAATTAAAATGCCTCCTGCCTTGTCATTGTTGGCCAGGATTATGGCCACTGCTCTAGGTCTTTTCTGGTTCCAAATAAATTTTAGGAATGATTTCTCTAGGTCAGAGAGGTATGTTGCTTGTAGTTTGATAGGGATTGCATGAAATTGGGACAGTAATTTTGGAAGTATGGCCATATTCATGATGTTGGTTTTTCCTATCCAGGAGCATGGAATATCTTCCCATTTTTTGAAATCCTGCACAATCTCTTTTGTTCAGATTACTGTAATTTTCTTTGACAAGATCTTTAACTTCTTTAGTTAGATTAATTCTAAGGTATTACATTTTCTTTGGTGCTATTGTGAAAAGTATTGTTTCTATAATATTTCTCTCAGTGTGTTTGTTTTCTGTGTAGATGGATGCTATTGACTTTTGGGTATTGACTTTGTATCCTGCTATACTACTGAATTTGTGTGTTAAATCTAGTAGCTTCTTGGTGGAGTTTTTTTGGGTCTTTCAAGTAAAGTATCATGTCATGCGCAAATAATAATTTAACTTCTTCTTTATCTATTCTTATTCCTTTTATTTCTTGCTCTTGTCTAATGGCTCTAGCTAATGATTCCAGTACTACATTGAATAGGAGGAGTAATAGAGGACATCCTTGTCTTGTACCGGATCTGAGAGTAAAAGATTTCAATTTTTCCCCATTTAGAATTATATTAGCCATTGGATTGTCATAAATGGTTTTTACAGATTGAAGTAGAAGCCATGTATTCCTATTTTCTGTAGGACTTTGAACATGAGTGAGTGTTCAACTTTGTCAAAATCCTTTTCTGCATCGATTGTGATGATCATTTGGTTTTTAGTTTTCACTCTATTGATATAGTGTAACACATTTATAGATTTGTGAATATTGAACCATCCTTGCATTGCTGGGATGATTCCTACTTGGTCATGGTGTATGATCTTCTTGGTGATTTGTTGTATTCTGTTTGTTAGGATTTCATTGAGGATTTTTGCATCTATGTTCATTAGGGAGATTGGCCTATAGTTCTCTTTTTTAGTTGTATCTTTCCCTGGTTTTGGCATCAGTATAACACTTGCCTCCAGGAATGATTTTGGAAGGATTGCTTCCTTTTGAATTTCAATGAAGAGTTTAGGAGTTCCCTAAATTTCTTGTAGAATTGAGATGTAAATCCATTAGGACCAGGACTTTTCTCTGTTGGCAGGCTTTTAACTACATTTCATATTTCATTGGTTGTTATTGGGTTATTGGCAGTTGTTATATCTTCTTGATTCAGTTTTAGTAATTTGTTCCTTCCTAGGAATCTGTCCACTTTGTCTGTGTTTTCTATTCTGTAAGAGTAAAGACTCTCAAAGCAGGTATTGTTGATCTTCTGATTTTGCGCTGGTTCTGTTGTTAATCCTTATTGCTTGCAGTTGAATTTTTTCTTTCTTCTTTTCAGTGAGGTCAGCTAGGGGCTTATTGATGTTATATAATCTTTCAAAGAACCAGTTTTTTTACTTTTTAATTCTTTGAACTGTTTTCTTCGTTTCAATTGAATTAATTCCTGCTCTAAAATTTATGATTTCTTCCCATCTTTGGGCTCTGGGTTTGGTTTGTTCTTCCTTTTCTAGACCTTGGTGGTGCATTAGTGGGTTGTTTATTTGTTTCCCATTCTGTTTTCCTAATGTGTAAGTTCCAAGCTATAAATTTCACTCTGAGAACTGCTTTCATAGCATCCCATACATTCTGATAAGTTTTACTTGAATTTTCACTGAATTGTAGATGTTGTTTAATTTCATCTGTGACCCATTGACTGCTGAGTAGGGTGCTGTTTAATTTCCATGTATTAAGGGTTTTTTCTGTTTTCTTTTGTAATTTATTTCCAATCTCATTGCACTGTGGTCAGATGATATGCATGGGATAATTTATGTTTTCTTGCATTTACTTAAGTATGACCTATGGACCAGTATGTGGTCTATTTCAGAAAATGATCCATGTGCAGCTGAAAAAAATGTGTATTCAGATGGAAGCAATAGCAGAAAACTTACCAAATATGGGGAAACAATCTCACATTCAAGTAACCGAAGCATACAGAACTCCAAATAACATCAACCCAATTAAAAACATATCCAGACATATAATAATCAAGATCTCAAGAATTCAGCAGAGGAACAGTAATACTAAAATTCTCTAGAGAAAAGAAACAGGCCACATTTAAAGAAAACCCATTAGAATAAAGATAGATTTCTTTTCACAAACCATCAAGTCAAGAAGAGCATGGAGCAAAGTGATGCAAGTCTTGCAAAAAAACAAATTCCAACCCAGACTGATATACGCTGCAAAACTCTCAAGTTTAATGGAGAAGTAAAATACCTCTATGACAAAGAACAACTAAAGACTTTCATAACAACAAAACCATCCCTACACAGATTATTAATAGATATTCTCAAGAGGGATCAAAATGACCACAACTCCGTGAATGAGAACAGAAAGAATCCACCAAACAGGACAAACAATTAAACACAAGAGAAAAAGAGGTATACAAAAGCAGCAATTTCAATTATTTTGTATACAGCAGCATAATATTTCCATCAGCATATTCTAAAAATGGACTTCTCCTGCACCCTAAGGTTCATGATTCTGTCTGGGTCTACAGGGTTGATTCAAGGAAATAGCAGTAGCTCAGTGCCACAAGTGTCACCTGGCCACGAGTAAGTGTCCTGGACATTGTCCACATCTACTACATATTAGAACTTTGTGTGCTATCCTATCCCCAAACTGTTAGAAGTGCTGGTAATATATTTGCCATTCCAGTATTTTTGCTGTTTTATTCTTAGTAATTCTTTATTGTTATGAAAACTTTTTCTTTGTTGGTTTTTTATATATATTAACCTAATGAAATACTGTGTGAGTACTCTGAATTGACCACAGGTTCATACATATGATACTCTACATTCTGGCCTCTTAGTTGAATTCACAATTTAATTTCAATTTTTGAATATTATTTTGAAAGATTTAATATTTAATTAATTTTCTGAATATTGTTTTTTGTTTTATGATTTATACTGTTTCTTTGACTTATAATCTACTTATGAAACATGGTTTGATATTTTCTCCTAGTAATAGAAACTTTAAAAAGTGTATTTCAATTGACTTCATATTAGTTCTTCCTTGTCTTTTATACAAACATACACACACACACACACACATATATTATATATGAAAAAATATGTATATAACCTGACATAGGATTAATACTGTTTTGTAGAAATCTTTAATGATCTTTTAAATGGGTTCATCTAATATAACTATATTTTACATAACTACCATTTTGAGAACTCTTTATTCTTTATCCAGGACCATACAGCAACTTCTCTTGCCTTCTGCAAGAAAGAGAGAGATTATGGTCTTTGCTATTTTTCTATACGTTACATCTGGAGGTATTAGAGTATTTCAATTTTGAATAACAGAAAAATATCTTATTTGTAGTTTTCAAAGGTGTGTTTGTTAAGTATAAAATTCAATGAGCACAAATCTTTGTCTTTTTCAGTCCTTTGAATGAAGAAGTCTAGTTTCTTACCAAAATAGAAGAATACTGGTGTGTTATCAGTTCATTGTCAATTTCCATGAGGGAGGAATAATAAACAACATTTAAAAACTTTGCTTAGGGACTAGAGTTGATGGTCTGTTGCATGGTTTGTCTAGCATATGTACACAAAGCCCTGTGAACTCCCCAGCACTAACAACAGCAGAGAGAGAGAGGAGAGGGAGAGGGAAAGAAGAAAGGGATTTACAGAGAAAGGGGATCACTTCACATCTAAGTCACTTTGTTATCACTGGGACAAAGTAGCTAACGCCACATAAAGGGCAGTTCTGTAGGCGGAAATATATATATATGACAGTTAGATGTACAGCTACTTTCTCTTAGTTCATTGAGAAGAAAGTTTTGTACTATTATTGTTTAGACAGCATATCATGTCTGCATCTCGTCCTCTGAATAACTACTACGAAGACAACAATATGCATTGTATTACTTATTGTGCGTGTCCTACTAACCTGTTCTGAAACTATTTCATTGCTATTTTATCTTTTTTTCTCATTAAAATGAATAGTTTTTTTTAAATTCTAAAAAATATTTGTATTCAGCTGTTATTGTGTGGAACACTCTATATATGTCTACTAAGTCTATTTGTTCTAAGGTCTGGTTCAGTTCTGTTACTTTTTTGCTTAGGTTTTGCATGCTTTACCCACCATTTTGGGATAAGGGAGTGTTAAGTTCTGTTAAGATTGTGCTATTGGACATTAGATTTTTCATGTCCATTAAGGTTTGGCTTATATAGTTGGCTGCTCCCGTGTTTGGTGAATACATATTTATACATGTTACCTCTTCCTCTTAAACTTTTCCCCTAACCAGCATATAGTGGCCTTCTTTATTTCATTTGGTCATTCTTGGTTTGAAGTTGAGACTGTCTGAGAACAGAATTGCTACTCCTGTTTTTTTCTGAGGTGCTGGGGCATGTAATATTGTTTTCCATCCTTTGACTGTGAGCCTATGAATGTCCTTTTGAGTTAAGTGTGTTTCTTGTATACAGCATATTGTTGGATTGTGTTTCCTAATCCACTGTGCCAGCTTATTTCTCTTAGATGGTGAATTGAGTTTATTTACATTGATGGTTGTAATTGAGATGTATTGACTTATGATTGATATTTTATTTATGTACTGTTTTTTACTCCCTTTTGTTCTGTGTTTAATTTTTTGCTGTTTACTGGCTTCCTTCTGTTATCATTGGTGGAGTTCTGATCATTTTGATTCCTCTCTAGAACATCTTTCTGTAGTCTATGAAGGGCTGGCTTTGTCATCATGAAATTCTTTAGTTGTTCTTTCTCATGGAAGTATTTCACTTCTCCATCAAACTTGGAAGAGAATTTGGCAGGGTATGGTAGCTTGGGCTGGAATTTGTTTTCATAGAGGACTTGAAGTACTCTGTTCCATGCTCTTCTTGGCTTCATGGTTTGTGAAGAGAAGTTGGCCATAATTCTGATAGGTTTTCCTATGAATGTGATCTGCTTCTTTTCTGTAGTGGCTTTCAGTATAATTTTCTTTTGCTGGATTTCTGGGATCTTGACTATCATATGTCTTGGTGTGTTTTTAATTGGGTTGAAGTTATTTGTTGTTCTGCATGTTTTGGTTACCTGAATGTCAGATTGTTTCCTCATATTAAGGAAGTTTTTTGCTATTACTTCTGCCCATATTCTTTTTATATCATTTATATTGACTTCTTTCTCATTGATGCCTATTAGTCTCACATTCTTCATCTTTGCATCATCTTGCAGGTGATGAATTATTTTTTCCTACATCCTAATTGTTTTTAAGAGTTCTTTTCTTACCTTTCACTAGATGCACCAACGCCTTCAAAATCTGAAGCTCTGTCTTGAATTTCACTGAAATGGTTTTGCAAGGTTGTGATTGAGATTTTAAGCTCCTCTGTATCTCTTTGACTCTGCCTCAAATGATATATTTCTTTCCTGTATTGCTCATTCAAGAATCCATCATTTTTCTAATCTCCTCTATTTTTTTTATCAATGTCTTCTTTAAAAGCAGTTATTAATTCTTTTACTGTAGTGTTTTTTTTTTTTCAGATTGGATTTCCTCCATATGTTTTTGCAGTTCAGAGATTTCTTTTTTTTATTTCCGAGGTTATTTCTATACCTCTCTGCAGTTTTCTTTTATTTCAGATGCTATTGATTCAGAGATTTCAGCTGTGTGATTCCCAATTTCTTCTGTGCTAGTGTCCTCTGCACTTTTTCTGGGTGGGCTTGGGGTCTGAGATTGCATTTTGCTCCTTCTTTTTGTCATTTTGTGTAGCACTATCATCTGACCTTTGTTGTAGAGCTTTGGTGCAGTTATCACCTTAGCACCTACTGATACTACGGTACAGATCTACAAAGTTTGAATTCATCCAGTTGTGCCTGGCTTGGGTCTGGCTGCTGTGCTCAGCTGTTTCCTGATACAGCCCTCTATAGTGAACTTGTTGTGCCCCTCTGGCAAGATGTTCTGCTGCTGGATTAGCTGGTTGGGTTGTGCCCCTATTCTCTCTGTGGGGACTGCAGTTGCAGGCCTGCATGTCAGGCCTGGGCTGGGTCTGATGGGGACAAGGGGGTGCAAGGGAAAGGGGAAGCTCCCACACACACTCACTGGGACTGGGCTTGGGCTGGATCTTGGGGGTCCTGAGAGAGCAGCAGAAGTTCTCTTTCACTGGACGGCCTGGGGGAGGGGTGCTCCGCCGTGATGGAGGGGTTCTGAGGTTGTGGCAGAGGGTCTCACTCATGCACATGCCTGGGTTAGGTCCGGAGAATTCCCACGGGAGCAGGGTAGCCAGAAGCTCTTCCAAACACTCCTGGGGCCTGGGCTCCAGCTGGATCTGTATATTTGCTTTAACTTGTCCTATGCCTTTGTTGGGAGGCAGTCATATTGTTTTGTACATGCATGCGCATGTGTGTGTTTATGTGTGTGTGTGTGTGTGTGTGTGTGTGTGTTTGTGTGTGTGTGTGCCTTAGGTACTGTTCCTTCACTGGTGGGACAAAATACTCAACCCAAAATTAAGGGAGGAAAGATTTATTTAGCTCAAGGTTTGTAGAGGTTTCAGTCTATAATTGGCTGGCTCCAAGGCAGGGTGGAAGACAGCAGATGCAAGAAGAGCAAAATGGGGAAGCAAAGCTTCTTCCTTTTCTTATATGACATAAAGACTATCTATGCTAGGGTAAATGCAGCACTCACACAACCAATTCTAGCACTAGAAAATGAGCCTGTCTCAAACTCTAGATTCATCTGCCTCCAAAACACCTGCCCCCATGACCATATGAAGCTTTGAGGGAACATCCAGACACAAACAATAAACAAACAAATAAGGAATTAGTATAATATATATAAGGATATAAGGAATATCAATCAATCAATCTATGTGTATATAGGTCTTGATCTATCTTGGTCTTAACCATCCAGCAGAAAAGTATAAAAATGAGGTATATAATGTGGGGCCATAATAATAAATTGAGCTGTAAATGGCTATGGTCAACAACTTCTTCAGATAACTCACTATTAATGTGTAATGCTGGACTGTGTTGGATTGTGTCGCCGAGTTCAGGCACCTAAATTGGTTTAATGACAATGGAGTGTCCATCTCTCACAGGTCTAGACAAAAAGAAGGGGGGATACAAAGGAAGAATCATGATGTGTGTGTATAAACAGTACAGTTAGGATAAATATGCCGTGCTTCTGCATAATGCTCTGAGAAGCAAGATTTGCACTAATGGTGGTTGGACAAGATATTATGTTGGCTTCTAAGAATATGGACAGACATTGGGGAGATAACAAGGTAGAGGGTGTTAATTGTCAAATCTGTGATATAAATCAGCTGTAGAGAAATAAGATAGGTATATAGCTGCACTCTCTTCATTCACTGATTAGAGACATCTGCTATAATAATGCCTGTAAGTATAGTATCATGTATGCACCTTGTATGACACTGAAACATTGCAAAAACATTTTGAAATGTATTGATTTGTTGAATTTGTCCTGTTAATTTGTCTTGAAATTGTCTCATTGCTATTTGTTCTTCAATAAAAATAATAATAATAATAAAATAAAAAAATAAATAAAAAAATCAAAGAAACTACCTGGAATACATTCTTACCTTGGCATCCCTAGGAAAATATGGTAAGATTAATAGTTATAGAACTTGTCATAAAGGATAGGGATATAGCTCAGCTTGCACAGTACCTGCCTGGCTTGTAGAAGGTTCTGAGTTTGATTTTCTGTAGAAAAAAAAGAATAAAATTAATGCAATTAGTGAAAAAAATAGTCATGGAATTTAGACTCAAAAGCCTTAAGGAAACCTGTGCATATCAGAAGTAGCCTCATCGTCTATGTCTCTATTCTCTGCAACAATGTTAATAGCAACTTTATTCCTTCCAGTGTTGATGACTTATCTACACATGCCAGAAATACCAGCTGACTGTTAGTGTCTAATATCTGCATGGGATCAAGGAAGGCTTAATTCACATGTAAGTGAACAAAATATTTTATTCAAGAGGTACAGAGACCACCTCCCCAAGGAAGGGCTTAAGAGTATGAATTAGAAAGGACACTATGTAGCCAAAGGCCTGATGTGATGGAGAAAGACTGGAGAGAAGCATAGGTGGCTGAAGCCAGAAGAAACAGTCACCATAAGAGGCAGAAAACCTTTAAAAGCTCAATTTTGTATCCAGTTTTTCCTCCTATTCATGGTGTAGAAGAAACAACAAATGATATTTCTGTGCTTATCTCATGCAATGTGTCATCTTGCAAATGTTTAATAAATATTTACTGACTGAATGGATAGATTTACATTCCTGATTACATATAAGACAAAAGAATTCTTGAGCCAGGCATCTAAGAGTGGCAGGGATGCCATTCAGGAATGAAACCACTATCTGATTTGGCTCCACAGAGAGAAGCCAAGTCAGAGACTAGTGAACAGAGGCAAGCACCAAATAATATGGTTGCCTCATAAAGTTAAACACAATTAATAGCATTTTTTATATGTCACTGGAGAGGAAAATCTGGAAGGAAACAGTAGAATTTTTCCCATATGCTCTATATAATGCCATAAAATATATTCCGCCCAAGTTTATGGCTCTATCTCACAAGAAAAGTAAAGCCATTAGTAAAGCTAAGGAAACATATTGAATACACACTGCTTTGGTCAAGTCCGTTTACAGAACACATTGAATTAGACTCTGTGGTCCCCAAGAGCAAAATCTATGAGTTATTTTTGGTAGAACTAAAACAATTCTAAATGAGTATAAGGCTGTCTGCCTTGGGGTGCTCTTTCTGTGTAGCAATACCATTCCCTTTGTATATTAGACATGATTTTAAGGTACAATACTTGGAGCATGAGTAGCTTGTATTGCAGATCAAACAGCTGTGACCTGAGCACTTTCAGAGCAGTGGCTCAAATTGATTTCAAGTGTAGTAGCTCAAATCAAATATGGGTAATGGAATTTGAATTCTGGTTGTGCCTTGTCTGAACTGTGTGTTACTCAGATTTTACTGAAATGATGTCATATAATAAATTAATATCAAATCTTCTTCTTTTCACTTACATTGGCTGATTGGAGTTCTGTTGAGTTGGGTTAGGGTTGGCTGGCTTGGTTTTAAGATTCAGGTTGGGTCTTGACCTGTTCTGTGTATTCTTTCATTCTTGACGAGCCACTTTAGGGTTTGTTCCCTCATGGTGGACAGCAGAAGATCAAAAGAGAAAGTAAAGTCACCTGGACCCATTCAGACTTTAAAATTTTTTTTAAAAAATGTATTTAGTACAGGGTCTCACTACACAGATTAGACTCATAGTGATCCTTGCTGTTTTTCAGCCTCACAACTGCTGGGACAATGCTCTGGTTTCTCTTCAGATTGTATAAATCTTTCACCTTTTACCAAGTGCTGGGATTATAGCCACGTGCCACCATGTCCAGTCTCAATCGCTGTCTGATTGCACCCAGGGGCAGGGCTGGCAAAGCAGGCAGGGATCAAACCCCAAGCCCTTGTGTCTGCCTAACCAAGTTCTTTGATCCCCTGATCTATCTGGCTGGCCCTTCCTTAGGCCCATTCAGAACCTCTACCTGTGTTAAGCCAATGAACATTTCATTGGCCAAAGCCTATATTAACAGAGAAGCAGTCTATTTCTTCTATGGTAGGGGAACAAGGCAAGAAGGAAAACTGAGAAAATAATATAATCTAATACACTATGGAGTCCTGGTTAAGATGAGAATTCTCTTTTACCTCAGTTTTTATTATTTGCAAAATGGGCATTATAGTGTATCTATCTATCATGAGGATACTTATGAGTTGAAATGTATATGAGTTAATATGTATAGTAGTTAGAACAGTGTGTTGCCCATAGTAAATACCCAATAAATACCAATTTTTCTCTTTAGCTTTAGCTTTTTTAAGCAGTACATAACAATTGCATTCATTACAGAGAATGTGGTGCGTGTACATACCACATATTGTTTTATGTCCCTTTCTCTCCTTCCTGCTCCATTATACTTAAGCCATTTTCTAAGTAATAAAAGTAAAAATTTCTTGGAACTCAAATCTAACAAGTTTTGACATAGCTATATTGTTCATATGGATGGATATATCAGAAATATAATAAAATGTTGCTGGAGTAAATAAGACTTTGGTTGATCCAAATTCAACTAATATGACTCTAGGCATTTTTGATTGTTAGAATAACAGGAAGACTGGATATTCTATCTTTTCTGAAATATCATTGGATTGGAGTCTGAGGACAAATGCTAGGATGAAGTCTTTACCACTTGGGCATGCCCTTGAACCTAATTTGAGATATCTGTTAGATTGGTATAGTGAGATTATTATGGTGATCAGGTAGCCTACAAACATTGCATTGAGAAACACAAAGCACTACGCAAATGGTATTTGAACAGGTTATTTAAGTTCCCTGGACCTCTTTCCTTGTCTGTACTGTGTTGAATCATGTCAAGGATTATCAGAGAACAGAAGTTCCTTTCAGACATGGACTTTGTTTAGTTCTTTGTTGTATCCCTAGTACTTGGAACAATGTTTAGCAGAATAAACATTGGAGATCATTTGTCACATGCTGAACACAACATCCAGAGAATAGTAGGTGTCAATAAAAGATAGCTATTTTTAGTATCATTAGGGGTAAGATAATGTTTTAAGGAAAATTATGTGAGCTCCATTTCTAGTCAAGCAGTGGGTACAGAAGTCAACCCCAGGCTAGAGTTTCAAGAACTTAATGAAAGATAGGCATAGTGCCAAAAGCATTCAAAGCTCTACTACCAGGTGCAGAGCTGAAGTAGACAACCAAAGAGCTAGCTCCAGTGAAATACCACTCCAAAGAAACTGCTCAGAGAATGGAAAATTTCTGCATGAAAACCAGAGCCTAAATGTAGTGACAGTATTTGGGGAAAGAGATTTGGGGAATTAATTAGGGTGTTTGAGGTCATCAGGATGGAGCCCCATAATGAGCTTAGAGTACGTGTAAAAGGGAAGAGATCATAGTCTTTCTCCCCTTTCTTACTCTCTCCTCTCCTCTCCTCTCCTCTCCTCTCCTCTCCTCTCCTCTCCTCTCCTCTCCTCTCCTCGCCTCGCCTCGCCTCGCCTCGCCTCGCCTCGCCTCGCCTCGCCTCGCCTCGCCTCTCCTCTCCTCTCCTCTCCTCTCCTCTGCTCTGCTCTGCTCTCCTCTCCTCTCGCTCTCACTCTCATTTTAAAATGACCAAAGGTCTTCAACAGACATTTTTTCTAAGAAGACATTCAAATAGCCAATAAATGGCACACGAAAAACACTTAACATCATTGGCCATCAGGGAAATGAAAATCAAAGAAAAGGAAAATAGTAAGTGTTGGTGAGCAGGTAGAGAAATTAGAACTCTTGTACAGGACTGATAAGAATATAAAATGGTGTAGTGGCTACAAAAACAGTTTGTTCTTTTCTTAAAAAGTTAATCATAGTATTCCCATGTGACCCTGAATTCTATTCCTAGGTATTTACCCAAAACAGTTAGTCAAGAACTCAAAGAGACATAGTGTCTTAGTTACGTTCTTCATTGATGGGACAAAATACCGATACTCATAATTTAAGAAAGGAGAGGTTTATTATTCTCACAGTCTGTAGAGGTTTTAGTCCACAGTGAGCTGGCTCCAAGGCATGACGAGCATGGCAGTGTGACATGACAGAGGAGAAGTGGGTCATAGTGGGGTGTCAGCAAATAGCATATAAATGAAGAGTTTAGATTTTAAGCCTCACTATGTCTAGGCACCAAACTTCATAGTTTCAAAATCTGTTTTAGTTACGTTCTTGTCTCTGAGACATAATATGTACATAACACCCACTATTCTACAGAGAAATGGTTTATTTTCGCTCACTGTCAAAGTTTCAGTCCATAGTTGGCTGGCTCCATGGGAAGTCAGAATGGCAGAGGGCCATCAGAGAGGAGAAATAGTTCATAGCAGGGTGGTGGGACATAGAGAGATGGATCAAGGAAGGGGGCACATAAATAGACTTTCCAGGCAACACGCCCAGAGACTTAACTCCTCTGACCAGTCCTTACCTACAAAATCATTTAGCTGCAAATTCATCAGAGGACTAATCCACTGTTGAGTATCATATGCCCATGATCCAATCATCTCCCCAAAGCCTCACCTCTGAACACATGAGTCTTTGCAGGGATATGTTTATAGAAACTAGAACACCTTTATAGTGGTGTTATTCTTAGTAGTCAAAGGACAGAAATTACTCAAGTATCTACCAACAGATGAATGGATAAATAAAATGTCGTATATACATATGATAGAATGTTATTTAGCCATAGCAAGGAATGAAACACTGACACATGCTACAACATGGATGAAAACACATTATGCTAAGCGAAATAATGTAGGTATAAAAGACAAATTTTGTATGATTCTACTTACATAAAATACCTGGAGTAGGCAAATTGATAGAGATAAAATGTATATTAGTGGTTGTGAGGAAAGAGCATAGAACAGCCAATTACAGGTGAAGGGTTACAGAATTTCTATTTAAGTCGATGAAAGAATTTTGGAAGTGAACAGGGATAACATTTGTACAACGTTGTGAATGTTTTTAACATCACAGAATTGTACACTTAAAATAGTGCATTTTGCTATGCATATTTTACTATGATAATTTCAAAATATAAAAAGAAGTAACACTCTCACCTGAGATCTTGTTGGTAGGTGGTAGGCCAAAGATGCTCTCTTCCCCAAAAAGTCCAGATCATAGTCTCTGTGGTTATTTTTATGTTATCTCATGCCAGGTATGTTATCTTATCTGAGAAAGGGAACTTTGCAGATGAAATGAAGGTTAAAGAATCTTAAAAGAAGGGATTATTCTGAATTATGTGTGTGATCCAAATGCAATCATAAGGATCTTTAAAAGCAAAAGAGGCAGGAGAAAGAGTAGGTCAGAGAAGCATCATAGGTGAAATTGGAGACACTGGCAATATGAGAAGGATTTATTGTTCCTAGCTTTGAAGACAGAGGAATGGGGCCATAAATGAAGGAATTCATGGAGAACTCCAGAAGCTGAGAGTAGCTCTCAGTTGACAGCCAGCAATAAAATGTGGGGACTTCAGGCCTCTAAATCTGAGGAGCTGAGTTCTGTTAGCAATCTAAATGAATGAAGAAACAGATTCTTTCTACTTTAGTGCTTGCAGAAAGGAATGCAGCCCTGCAGATTTACCTTGATTTTCCTGTTGTTCAACTGGTACTGTACTTACAGAACTATAAAATAAAACTTTCTCTTTAAGAAAAGAAATGGATAAGCTATTGCAGATCAGTCTCTTATTTTATGATAGGGAGACTGTTAGACCCTAGATGAGGGGTTTGTGGAGTTGGTGGAAAACAGCATAAATGACCATCAATGGTGTTGTAGCACAGTGTATTTTCCCAATACATTATTTGGCTAAAACAGTATTTCTGATTGCACACGTTCTTCTGTAGTGCAAAGTTGCTCCTCCTGTAAGAGACCCTTCCTCTTTAATAAGGGCTGGAGTTAATATTGCTTATGCTTATGAAAAAAGGAATGACCTAACATGATGCTGCTTGATCTCTGAGGCTATGTCAGGAAAGACCATACAGCTTTTGTCTGGTTCCTTTGAATACATGTTCTCTACATATTTCTCAGGACAGTACCTCTTGCAGCCTCAGTAAAGGAAGGTCAACACAAATAGGCCACATGTAGATGCCCTGGTTGAGAGTCCCAACAATGCTCAGCCTTGGGGTCATCCCAGGTCAGGTGGAAGACAGGTAACTGAAGATGCCTCTAAATAACCCCAAATTTCAGCCATTTGAATCACCACCACACAATCTGAGTCTATGTGTCCCCAAATTACAGCACATGGAGAAGGCACCTTACCAGTTCTCATCTAAATTCAAGTGCGTGGCATCCTTGTAAATTAAGTAGTTTTTTGTCACTGTGTTTGGAGTGTACACTAGTCAGGTTTCTCCACAGAAATACAACAAATAGGACATATCTATATCTAGATAGAAATTTATTATGAGAGGGTGGCTTATGTAATTATGGAGATTGAGAAGTCTGATGATCTTCCATCATCAGACTTCTGAATACCTAGCTGAATACCTAGGAAAATCAGTGGCATAGCTTGAAGATCTGAGAACCAGAGAACTGAGAGCATAGATTGCAGTATGGTCCTGAGGCCAAGGACTAGGAGTTCCAACAGTAGGCAAAGATTGATGGTCCAGCTCAGAAATCATGCAAAGGGAGAATGAGGTTAAACTTATTCTGCCCTCTTTGTTTTAATCAGGCCCTCAGTGGATTGGCTGATGTCCACTCACATTGAAAAGAGCCATCTATGGCAGTCAGCCCATTAATTTAGATGCAAACCTCACCCCCCAGGAACACCTTCACAGACACCTCCAGAAACAATGTTTTACAAGGAATCTAGACATCATGTTGCCCAATCAGATTGGAAAATAAAATGAACTACACAAGCTGTCTTGTTATAGCAGATAACCAATAAGTATCAAAGAAGAAGAATCAGAATTTAATAACACCTACAAGGGAGGGGAGGAGGTGAAGAGGCAAAGATCATTAACTTGTATCTCTTGCTCAAGGACTATGGAGATGGTGGTCCTTAGTACTCCTGACAAGGACATTGCCAGGGATGGACAAGAACTGGGGAAGAAGGGGTCAGGGAGATGGCTCAGTAGAATAAGCATTTACTTGGCAAGTGCAAGAGTCTGAGTTCAATCCCAGGTTCTAAAAAAAAAAAACAAAAAAAGCTGGGAAAGGAAACATGATTAGTCCCACTGTGGAGGAAGAACATCAAAATAGGAGATTCATTCTATTTTAATGAAGGGCTTACAGTTGAGTTCCCTATAATCACTTTCTGTACTGTAGGAAACACCTCTGTAATTCTAAAAAATTTTAAAGATTCAATTTATTTTACTTTCAAATCATTTATTTATTTATTTGGTACAGGATCTTGCTACACAGCTTAGACTCATAGTGATCCTTCTGTCTCAGTCTCTCTAGTGCTGGGATTATAAGGTTAAGCCACCATGTCCTGTTTCAGTGGCTGAGACAGCATGCCTAGGGTTCTGGGGCCAGTGTGGTATGGTACCAGGGATTCAACTTAGGTCTTTGCACTTTCCAGGCAGGCACTTAGGCTGCCAAACTGTCTCCCCCACTCAAAATTCAATTGATTCCAACAAGGATGACCCTGAGTAAGGGTTAACCAGTGCATAAGAATTATCATCAGTTGGCTAGAGTACAGACCCATGTATTGAAGGGCCAATGAAGAATATGTTCCAATGTATTAAATGCTTGTGAAAAACTGTTAAGTAATAAAAATATCACTAATTCTTGATCCAGACCTTTACAAATTAATACCATTCAATTAATACAAATCTGAAAATAATTATGAGATTAAACAATCATGTCCAGAATCAAGCCATTCTCAAAGGAGTCAACAAAAATTTTCTCATAGAAAGGATCCTTCACATTCTACAAACAGAAAAAAGCATGCTGTGATACAGAATAAATAAAGAGATCCTCTAGCTGAAGCAGAGATTTATTACAGTTTGTACCTATGACCCTGTGTATCAGGAAAAGTTGTGGACAAGTAGATGAAAGGTAACTAGAGTTTGATGAAGGACTCTTGAAAGGAACCTCATGAAAAGCAACATTTTCTTACTTTTTTCATTAATAAAGATGCCAACAGGTGTTCACATCAGATCCCTTAGAATCTTTGGGAATCTGTATCACCTTTCATTAGAACTATGTCACTAAAGAGCACTGTTTAGACAGAGCCTGTAGTACAAATCAATTTTCATGCACAGTGATGCAGCAGTTCTACATTAAATAATTCTGTTCTCTTTAAGCTTCTTTCTTTCCTTATATTTTTGTGTTCTACATTGTTTTGCATTTTTTCCTACCTCCTATGTTTTTGTTAACTTTTTTACCCTATTACGTATAATTGGTGCCCTTCATGCCTTCAGGGAGCCTATCTACATATAAAATGTAAATATTCCTTCAAGAACTGAGAACAGCTTACTGATTTTATATTTTTGCAGTACAAGAGACTGACTCCAGGACCAACACATTGAATTGCATCCCAAGCCCTTCTTTTATTTTGAAATAGGATCTCTTCAAATGGATAAGTTGGCCATGATGGATTTGAAATTCCAATCCTCCTAAGTCTCCCAGAGTGCTTGGACTATGGACACGCATCACCATGACTGCTACTTACTGATTTTTCTGTCTGCATTTTTGGTTTTATCTTCTAACTCTCTCTAGTTCCATAACTACATTTAGAAGCTGTTTTCTCCAGTTGTTTTTTAAACTATAACCCATTACTTGAACCATTTGAAAGGATTCCTATGTGAGAA
The DNA here is from genome assembly GCA_004027165.1 of Ctenomys sociabilis. NCBI lineage: Eukaryota > Metazoa > Chordata > Mammalia > Rodentia > Ctenomyidae > Ctenomys > Ctenomys sociabilis. Next base: position 137,752 of record PVKA01001694.1, read on the forward strand.
TGGTAATCAGTACTTTTAATTTTAATCTAATTAATTTGATTTATTAATCCTGTTTTCAGTAGTATAATTCAAGTGAAATTCCAGTCAGCCATTCTGAATTATTATAATCCAAATTATGAGAATTTCAAAAAGAAAGACAAAGTCAGTGTTAGATAACATGCACAGTATGTTGTAGACTTTGAGGGACAAAACTGAAGTTGTTATATGAGCATGGGTTTCTGTGACTCCTTTCAAGGGTGCCAAAGGGATTAGAAGGAAGAAACACCCAACAAGGAAAGCTACCCTACCCTGTGAATTTCATGAATAGCAACTAGGAGAACTCTACTTTCAGCTTTTCCATATTGTGAGAGTTTGTTTGTAGAAAGGCTTCAGAGTCTAAAATTATTTTTGCACTAGGTAAATAATTATTGAATCTTTGATATAATTCATCTATAAAAAAACCTGTAAATATAATTTCATGTATGCACCTTGTACAGTACCAAAACGTTATGAAAACAGTTTGCAATGTATTAATTCATCGACTCTATATGGTTAAGGTGTCTTGAAACTGTCTGATTGACATTTGTATTTTAATAAAATAAAAATAAATGGAAAAAAAAAAGATAAAATTATTTTTGAAAGCTTGCCGACTTTACTTCTTATATTCTATGGTTCTGTCTAGTCACTGAAAGTGGCTATGTGATAAGGACTATAAACAAAACAGTTAAATATATCTTCATAATATACCTTCACACATTAGACAAGTTCAGACAGCAAGTGCAAAGAAGGCTTTCTCATATTTTATTGTGTGGTTCTGTGGATAGTCTTAATTTCCAAGGGCAATACGCCTCCTGCTAAGCTAAAGTTCTTTAACACAATGAAATCTGCCCACATTTCATATTCTCTGTGCCTCTTTAGGCATCTTTTAGTTTTGAATAGCTAGACCTTGAAGGCTTAACAATTGGTATGTCAAATACTACTGATGCCCACATGTATTCTTTGTCTTAGCACCCTGAAGTCTTCTGGTAGAGAACTTTCTCTTGCCATAGATACATGGTTTGCTTTGTCTCTGCACAGGGAAGACTGGAAGTTCTTGAGACTTCATGTCTCCATGATTATCACTTAAGTAATGAAATGCAGGTAGGAGTTGATGGAAAAATATTGCAGTTTCATCACCCCTTCTAGTTGGACAATACTGAGGGAATGCAGAAAACAAGTAATTTTTATTCTGTAACAGAGGAAGTTAAGTTTAACATCACTATCTATCTGAATATTAAATACCTCAGACATAAAATGGAACAGCTATTTTCCAACAACCGTGGATATTCTAAAATTTAAATCCCCATAGAATGTTAAAATTGGCCCCCGCCCAGCCCCTGAGACCGGCCAGAGACAGCGTGGCCGACTCCGCTGTCCTGCTCCATCCCGCCCGCCCCCGCCCAGCCCTTGAGACCGGGCAGAGACAGTGGCTGACTCCAGCGGCCTCCTGGATCCCGTGCCAAGCTCTCCCAGCGAGAGCGAATTTACAGGACTCACCAGGCTTCCCAGATCAGTGAGAGGGTGGTGAGTCTGAGGGAGAGCCTTTGGCTTCTTCCCACATGCGCTACGCGGATCCCTGTCCCCAACCCCTCCAAGCCAGTGACTGGCCTGAAACCTCAGGTCCCACTCAACAACACCTCCCTGAAACCCCTGACCTAAAGCCCACTGATTGAGTGGGAATTTCCCCGATTCTCTGGGCATCAAAGGTCAGTGAGTGTAGAACCTCAGGCCCGTCGTGCCTGAGATACATTTCCCAGGGATTAAGCTGCCCGTCACCTCACGTGGCCCAGTGATAGCTCCAGGCACACTGTGCCAGAGAAACACTTCCAGGTGATTATTGGTCCCACCCCACAGCCCCAGACCCAGTGCAGGTCGGCCTGGAGTGAGAACTCCAAGCCTGCCACACCGGAGGGACATTTCTCAGCAATCCACGGTCCCACGCTATGGACCGAAATCCAGCACAGCCTGGCCTATAAGTGAGGGCTCCAGGCCCACTGCACCAGAGGGACCTTTCGTAGCCTTCTTGATTTACGGCCTGTAGACCCGGACCCAGCACAAGCTGGCCGGCTCAGTACAGCCAACTCAGTAAATAA